>JAVGVS010000013.1:298024-560524 GCA_032718565.1 Distichodus sexfasciatus
TAATAATACTTTTGGATGGTATGGTAATAACATTTTACACATTTTACATAAAGATTGGGTAAACCTGACTGAATCCAATTTATACTGCAGATATAAATATGAAAATATTTAGGGTATTAAAATCTAAAAATTACATCAAGGCCAACCCAATAAAACTCCATTTAAATCACTTTAAAGAAGCCATCTGATTATTTTTAGTTGAATTAGCCAAATGAATAATAAAACAAATAAATATATAAATAAAATGAAAGTGCCTTATCCTTACTCTTTGATTTCTCCATCATGTTGTATAATGCTAACTACCCACACATAAAAATTTGACTCATGATTGCTCACTACATAGAAACGTTTAGGCTTAGTGCTTTGTCTCTCTAGTTGGTTCTCGAGCTGTACTGGGGCTACTGGACTCCTACTGGCAGATGAGTTAAGTCAGTATGAGTTGGACAGACGGGAGCTTAATCATCTGTGTGGGATCGTGTGGATACCATATAGATGCTTAGTGATGCCCACGCAGCCAGCCGGCACCTCCAGCCCTCAACAATCTGGTTCCCAAGAACCGTCCCGTGTCCCTCAGTCATGGCTGATTAGATAGGATCAGTGAACTTTAGTCACAACTGCTGTTGTTTGTGGTGGAATGTGTGGTGGTTGTAACCTCCACTGCCACTGTTTGGGTGACACTGGCTTCAGCCACGACTGAAATCCAAATTTATATCACAGCATTTTTGCATGACAATCAAAGATGAAGGTCATTAATTAACATTAAGACTCAAGATTACTTATTTGCACCTAGTCCTAATAAATTACAGTAAAATGTCCTGTTTCTTTCCTAAGGCTGTGCATGTACATTTTAATCAAGCAAACAAACTGAGGTAAAAATTAACCAAGAAATACAAAATATACAAATAACCCCCCAAAATAACCATTAAAGTTATATAAACCATTAAACAATATCTGTACAATGTGCATATGATAAGATATTAATATTATGTATGGTTGAATCTTACTCATTCCAAGAACAGTTTTACTGTACGGCAAGTGCTAGGGTTATGTTCCATCATGTTTATGGATTCATAAGCACCACCATCTTTTTAAAAGCTGCACAATAGGCTCATTATGTTAATATCACCCTTTCTAGTACTGACATTGCAAAAGGATACAATATGCAAATTAAAGACGTAGAAAAATGAGAGTTTAGATCTCAGATGCACTCAGAAGTAGTGTTCTGTAGATAATAAAAATGAAAACTAAATAATGCCCCTTTAGAAATGCAATACGTTTGGCCAAAAGCACATTCTTTCCCCCTACTACACCCCTGATCTAAGACCAAGCATTAGAACTTGTAAATCCCATTTCATTCCACACGTAAATAAAGATAGGCAAACTAGTGCCACTGGATCAACATGATGGTCCATTCAGACTGGTGAGCTCTAGGTGCAGGAATAATATCTTGTAAATCTCTGTTTACATCAATAATACCTGTATACCGAGGGATCTCTTTTAAATCAGTCTATATTGGCTCATGATGGCAAGGTATTATAATTTGAATTTAATTGTTTTAGGAAGGAATTATCTATATTTGAACAAATGTCTTGATAAAACAGTGAATTTAAAGGAAGAAATAGGACAAGTTGGAAAACGGTAGGCAATATACACTACAAGCATCCAAAGGGTTGACAAGGATGTCATGTTATTTCATCACACGCCAGCAGGAGATTGCTCCCAAAATGGGTGCTGCAAGCTCCCAAATGACAGCGAACAGACGACATCCAGCAGGTAGATGTCCAGACGCTTTCCTGCAGTGTCTGGTGGCCTGCAGTTTGCTGTGGACACAGACATCCTATAGATCCTTTCCTGTTTGCCAAAAACATTAATACAGATAGTGACAGGTCCACTAAATCAGGTCATCCTGTTCCACTATTAGGGGGCCTGGCTTTATTCTTTCCAGCAAGAGGGCCCCTTGGCCAGTGACAAAAATGAGACTCGTCTCATCGGTTTCCATAAACACTCGCACAAGAGAGAAACCTGAGGGACAAGGGGGGTTGGGTTGGAGGGAGCTGTTCTATAAAGGGCAGAAGCGGCAGTGGGACTGTGTACCCTCGGGACTCAATTAAGCAGGAGACTCTTCAAAACCAGGGACACGAACATAAAAGAGAGAAAGAGAGTCAGACTTCTTTCACTATCAGAAGTTCATTACGGCAAGCAAAAGGAAATCATTATGCCAAATCAATCTTTCTCCTTAAAGTGTATTGTGTAGATTTTCCACTATGGATCAACAGATCGGTGGTTCATTTACAGAATAAAAATAAGTCTTACAAGAGGAAAGACGTGGATCTTTGAAGCTATATATTGACTAATATCACGGTCGACTCCAAGGCAGAAGGTGTTTGTCTTTACTTATTATCACGTTACCGACATGTGCAAAAGTGGCTTCACTGAATTACGCAGATCACAATGCCACATACGTGCAGACATTTCCGCATTTTTGCTATGAATGACTCAGTAATAACAAGGCCTTCTCTGTTTGGTATGTTCTCGTTCAGGTGGCTTAACACCGAGCCTTTCTGTCTGCTTATCTGGAGTATCCTTTTGATCCTAATCTTCCAGCCAAACCAGTGTCAAAACGTAGGGTGAATTGTAGGGGTTCATACTTCAGCATTTCAGAGCCTGCCAGCATATTTTCACCACTCCACTAACACACCTAGACTCTTTACAAAGACACACCTGTGGAACTTCACACACTTCACACACACAGCTTTTCTTGGAACAAAATACCCATAGCATAAAGTTTAGTGCGTTTTAGGTTCACAGAAACTGGTTCAAAGCTGGTCATTTTTTTCCCCATATCAACATATTCTGTATTTCATTTAACATAAATAACTGATGTGAATGTAAGTTTAAGGGTTTTGGGGCGTTTTTTTACACATCAGTATTAACATTGTTTCATTACAACTTACAACACAATCTGTGGACATGGCAGTAGCTCTTGGTGGGTGGTATGTATCCTAAAAGCATGAGGCATCAACACTAGAGCTCAGTAGTAAGACCCAAAGGACCACCCTGATGCACTGGCAAACTCGCATACACATAAACAAACACATATACCCACACAAGATATCCCAATAAGGGCAACTACAAGATAGTTGTTCCTATTACAGTGACTCCAGAGTGTTTATGTGTAAAGCCACCGCCATAAAAAAACATGAAAAGGCACAAAGGGCTGAATACGCCACTTCAGCAGCCAAATAGTGTTAATGAGGTTGCAGGAAGTCTGGCATAAATGTTATGTTTTCACTACCCTGGTTATCAGTTTTTCCCCAAAGAATAAAGATAATACTTAACAACATTTAGATGCAATAATTTCTAATAGGGCTGGGCGATATGGCTGAAAACTGTATCACGATATCAGTGTTTCATATCGGTCGATATCGATAATTATTGATATTTTTATGACCCATTTAAAATAAGGACCAGGAGAAAAATATATTACATTTAAACATTTTTATTTTAAACTTAACCTTCCTCTGATCATAATCCCCTCAGTTATTAAGACAGAAATGTCAACAACCATGGAAAACTCAAATAATTAAAATGTAAACATAAGTCTAAAGTCACAATGAACACTTAACAATTATCTCTTAACATTTAAGGTGCAAAATGAAAGAAAATGTAAGAAATGCTTAAAGGGATCCCCGACTAGTAAGACATGTTGGCCTCAGAAGATTAACGTTGGTGTCCTCCTGATTTACAGTGCGCTCGGGCTCGAACTGAAAAGGCTGAACGGAAGACACGTTCATCTCGCTGTACTGTCAAGCGAATTAGGCCGAGGACGGAGCAACCATGTGACGTCACTACCCAGAATGCATTGAAACGTAAACAATGGCGGCCTACGAGTGACAACATTTTCTAAAACTTTTATTAAAAATAAAAAGATATAGAGTGTTTTTATATCGCATTTACATAGCTGACACCAACGTTAATCTTCTGAGGCCAACATGTCTTACTAGTCGGGGATCCCTTTAATGCAACCAAACTAGCTTCGCAACCTGTTTTCTTCCAACGAAGAATAAAAAATATCGAACGTTTTATCGAACACATTTTTATTGATATTGATCACGTGTCTATCGCGATACATATCGTTATCGTTTTATCGCCCAGCCCTAATTTCTAACAGCAATTACAGGATAATTTGGCTTCATTACTAATTATAAAAGTGCAATATGCACTGCAAAAATAAGGTTTCCGGACATCAGAGTGGGCTTCACTGAAAAAAACATCCTCATGACAATGACCAGAAACATCTGAGTGTGAAGAAGATGCTCAAAGCACAGTTGATAAAACGTCTTCACTGCAGAACTCATTATTCACCTCTGCCTCCTGAGATATCAGGACTGCAATACTGCATAGCGATTCATCTATAATACATTGTGCAGCTTTTAATTTAAACTTATGGTAATCATTCTTTCCACATCACCACCACAATCAATATCAATTACCTCTATGCTGACCTATAATTTAAACTACGTGGCCCTTTCCTCTTGCATAACTCCCCATATCTCTCCTACAGCTCCATGCCTTGGGAGAAATAGATGAAGAGATTTCAAAAAGGCATTAAGACTTTCCAGACCTAATCATCTAAGTCACAATATCATTACTAAAAGAGCCTCTTCATCTTCTTACCAGCATGAACCACAGTTTCCATTACGGCACAGTGGGACACAGAGAACATCGGGATGCACTTCACAGAAATGTGGAGAAAAGTCTTCTCTGAGGATCAGTCTCCCAGCGCTTTTACATGTGAATCGTAAGGACCTAGTATATGTTTTCTTTTCATTTCGCCACAACTGGAGCAGTAAACGACTCAAAGGCAACCTTGGTTGGGGCAAAAACTGGCAGTGGCCAGAAACGAAAACGCTGAGGAAATGAACAATGGGGCTGCAAAAACTGCAGAGGCGGCGTTCTCGTTGGGAGAGGGGACAGAAGCGTTTTGCAGCTACAATTTCACAGCTGGGTTTGCCACTGCTGTGATTTCGGAGGATGAGGAACCGTGCGGCGAGTTCATCTGTCTCTCGGTGTGAGCCTCGTCCGTGGGAGAGCAGCACTGCGTGCACGCTGACTACAATCACTCTCTCTGAAAAACTGGATCGTAGCCACCAGCATATCGACTAGTTTATATCATCTTTCTTTCTATGTTCTTTCGAACACTGCCCGAGGTTCGAACATTGGCGAATAATTTCTGTGCCTGTTCCTTTTGATGTAAAGGGGTCATTTATCATCTTGGACAAAATGGCATGCTTTTCCTCAAAACTGCACACAAGCCACATTTTTTTCGGACATTAAATTCGAGTTGCAAATTTGAGCCCACATGGAATTTTATGAACTGAGTGGAAAAAATGCTTTGGAAAAGTCAGAAAGCCACACAGTAAATGTTATGAGAAAAGGATGAATTGGCCGCCTAACGTCACTATTCAAGCATTGCAAAAGTCTACAGAAGAGTCAGGGCGGCATCAGAAGCATTCATTGCGTGATTTGGAGAGAAAATTGACTTCTCACAAAGCAATTCCACAAGAATTTAAAGCAGCACTATAAACTCTCAAAAATGCTAATATGGCTAACAATGGATTAAAGCTAATTAAAACTGTAATCTGCCAAACATTAGCTTCCATAAAATGCAGAACATCCTTCTGAAACATTCCTATTTAAGAATAACAGGGTCAGAAGTTGAAGATGGGTGAGGAAAACAGAACAATCTGTTTCTGTCGCAGTCTCAAGAGAGGGGAGAAAGGCCCAGAGGCAGAATAAGGTCAGCCATTTCCCTATTCCATGGACATATAAACACTGGGACATTTATGGATGTTCTGCGCAAGTCAAAGAAAAATAAGGAGGTTGAAATAGGGCTCAGAAAATAGATCAAATATAGATTCTTAAGTGTGACTGATAATAGCATGATCATAGTCATTATTTTAGAAAGAAGATATAATGAAGCTATGAGTAAATAAAGTTTGTTCATCAATGCAATAAAATAAATTAATACATGCCTAAAAAGGTTTTTAAGTCCAATATCTACTGCCTGAGAGGTCTTTGGTCTATTATTACCTTAATATACACAACAGTTTTTAGTCTTTGAAAGTATAAAGAGATTACTTTAAGAGCGGTAAAAAATTTATTACAGCTAAAAGAGTATCAAAGACATTTTGCCGTGGAACCAGAGCACGAAGAGTGTCCTCAAGGCATTGCACAGCTCATGATGAAAAAGCTTATGATGAAATGCAGAGCAATCTTTAAACTATTAAAAAGGTTAAAACATTTCCGAGCTTTGTCTAGTAAGTCTGGAGGTGAGCAACGGATCGATGGCAATCTACCACAAATCCTCCCCAGGACCCCACAGAGAGACTGCTGGTCTTTTGGTTCTCTGCCAGTCCTGAGGTGAAGCCTACACCTGGTAACACTCAGAGTGGATAAAACTCTAAAATGCTTCAAGTGCTTTAAAATATAGTTGCTGTTTCCGTCAGGCTACGAGGCGCTTCTGTTGTCAAATGAACATGTTTGTTTCAAAACCCTGCCAGCCATGGCTTCCCATGTAAACAAATGAAAAGGAAATATAAAAGAACCCCCTCCAACCAATGCTTTGAAATCTAAATGGGGGTCTCTGTTGTCGTAGCCATGGAAACCGAATGAGGATGAGGTTCTGGTAAGCACAGAAAGAGAGCCTGTAAAGTTGTAAAATAAATCTAGAAGCAGGTCAGTCAACTTGACAAAATGAGTTAAACATTTCTTCTCTCATTTTTGCAATAAGAAATTTTACTAATAAATTAATATGAATATATCATGTATAGACTTTGAAGTAATACAGAGAGATACAATCAAATAATACATCATTAAAAACTGATTTCAGTCCAGTAAATTACTCTCTGTATTTCACACTGTGCACATTTCTCTGCCAGAAGCACATCCCTTTATATCTTCACTTTGAATGCAAGCTCCGTACACAACTGGTATCACTAAGATTTCTAATTAATTTCTCCCTAGCTAATGGACTGACATTTCATGCACTGGTGAGTCAGAACAGAAAAAACGTTTTCACACTGAAATCCTTATAATTAAATGTGTAAAAAAGAAGAAGAAAAAAACACAGGTATTCATTCAGGACATAACAGACCATTTCCCGTCGCCTTAATTATGGAGAGTCTATAATATCACCTGCAATTAAACAGAACACAAATACAGCAACCTTTCACACCTCTGTGCTTTGAGCTGATTGCTGACTTCACAACAGATATAGAGGAAAGCTCTTAAGCATAACAGCTAAGCATCTGTGACACACAGGATGGATCTAAAATTCATGACAATGAAGCTAAACTTGACAGCTCTTCATAAATGTCATAAATTAGAGTATTCGATACGTCCCTGCTCCGAACAACAAGCATCATGTTGAAAAATAGCCCAAGACGCTAAACTAAACAATACATGAAGGCTAAAATGCATTGCTATCTTTCATTCCCTGAAATGCATGTCCTAAGGACACTAATCAAGTGAGTCATAAGCAAAGGTCATAGGTTGCTTGTCAGACACTTGCACATCAGTAGCTTTCTCCACAATGAAGCTAACCACAAAGTGAATCAAAAGGCTGGGGAAAGTAGTCTGTATCATATTGTGTCACTCAACATGAGGCTTTCAATTCAATCTTCCTGATGAAGCAAACCAAATAAATCAGGACAACACTCTATAACCTTCATGACATAAGATCTGTTGCGGTGGTTAGACTTTGATTTTAAAAGGCTGAAATCCTTTTTGGCATTTAATTTTGCTCAATTTTTAAAAAGAAATTGTAGCATGAACCATGACGCATATAATTTATGTTTAAAACCCTAGTTAACATAGATGGATACATAGATAGATGGAGATTATACATATACATATATACCTATATAGGTATATATAGATAGAGACAGACAGATTTTTATTAGTGACAGGGTGAAGAAAAATAAATACATAAATAAATAAATGAAGATATTCAAACACAGCACAGTTCAAGATCGTTTCCCTGTGAAGATCCCAGAAAAAAGCAGAGACACTCATATGCAGTAGATGAAAAGACGAGCCAGATGGGACTGCAGCTTGTCCCTGGACATTTCTCAGCCATCCAAACCCCCCCCAACAAAGACACCCACCCGCTCCCGCACACGTGAGTGGGAAGGCAGTGGCATGATTGTTACACACAGCACTCCGTCCCCCCTTTCACTTTCCTAATTAGCCAGCGCACAGCATGGCTCGGCTCCCTGACTTGCATCTGAAAGCAGCCAGGAGCACAGACACCTGTGACACCCCCCAACCCCCTTACACACACACACACACACACAAACACACTGATTTTATACAAAGCTTTACAGATGGGTCTGGCTGGCTTCCTCAGAGCCCTGCCTGCATTTATGAGGCTGGGTATGGGCCCTACTGGGCTGCCATTGATCCCGGCTGGGAAGAAACCATTAGGGCTGCAGGCAGGTGGAGCTTGCACAATAAAGCTCTCTAATAAGGCACTGATCAAGCCCTGCACTCCTTTTGATGCTTTGAGGCAAGCACAGTGCCGCGGCTCTGTGGTGGCAGGAGGGAAGATAGAGTGTGGCCCAAATTAAAACAGGATAAGCTGTATAGACACCTACAGTTTTTCCAAGCTTTTTGATGGCAAAGCTTTAAACAGAGAGTAAACAGCAATCCCAGGTGCAAACACTGTTCTGTTCAGTGGTGTCTGTGTGACCTTAAAACAGAAGAGCAATCTGACAAAAGGGAAAAATGTTGACTTTGGAAAAGAAAGGCCGTCTCTTGATGGATAGTTTTGTCTGAGTCAATGAGGCTGTTCAAGGCTCACATTCAGAAAAAAATGCTCCAGTAAATGCCGAGATCTAAAATACTAAATGGAACTTCACGCACTAAAATCATTACTTAAGAGTTAGGTATATTACAGAAAATGCTAAATGTTTTTGAAGTAAGAGTATGACTATGAGTATGATCTCACACTTTATTCAAGGGTGTAATGAGAATGAATCTAAACCTTAAAATATTAAAGGAATTCATTCAGCTTACACTTTTATGTAAGGTGCAACCACTTAATGCATTCACAAACATTGCAAATAGTAGTTGGCACCACAGGAACACAGAGATGTTTATTTCTTAATTGTAGAGTTCCCCTTCCTATCGCAACAGGGTTTACCCACTGGCCCTCAGTTACCAATCCTGACCAGACCTTGCTTGCTTTCAATAAACAGACAGTGTGTAATCATCTTAATCTTATTACCAATCCTCTTTTGAAGCACTCATTGTTACAGGTGGCAAAATGAGTGAGGGCTGATGCCTCCAGTGGCTCAAAATCAGTTTGGCGTATTGGCATGTCGACCCTTTCTCACCTCGCTTTCTCTCTAAGTAAACGGGAGTAATCCGTTTAATCACTAGGGGGGAAACGGGCCTCGATTGAGCTGCCTCTACTCCTCTCCCAGAGACACTCCCATAATCCCACAACCTTCAAATCTCTCCGCTCTTATGCCAATCAGCTACCGGCCTGCACGGCTGCTCC
Source organism: Distichodus sexfasciatus (assembly GCA_032718565.1). Lineage (NCBI taxonomy): Eukaryota > Metazoa > Chordata > Actinopteri > Characiformes > Distichodontidae > Distichodus > Distichodus sexfasciatus. The sequence continues at coordinate 307,590 of JAVGVS010000013.1, forward strand.
TTTTAAGTAGCTTTGCCTGTCTTAACTAAAGCCCAGGGATGAATGGCAATAGATATGGGGGATAAGGACGTGTGCTGATTTAAAAGGGATTTCCCTGACATCTTTCTTTTCCTTAGACTGCTGGTGACTGGACTCGCTGATGAAGAGACCCGAAACGGAGAACGGATGAAAAGGAGAACATCTGCTCGTGCACTATGGACTTGTTACTTTCACTATCAGTGCAGTGTGAGGGGAAAAAAAAAAATCAACCAACTGCAAACTATCAATCCCCCTGACCTACAACACAAGGGTCTGTTTCCTCAAGATAAAGTCTGTGAGTTACAGACACAGAACTTTTTGAGTTTTCTTCGTAAGTGGAGTGTATTTGTTGTTTGATAGAGGCCATTAAGTCCTTGAGTTTGGCAACACTTACAATTTAGAGGAGGAAGCTTAATGGTCGGCTTAAAATCACTTCTGAAGGTTGCAGTCCAAGAAAAACATGTATGATGAGAGTTTGGGCAGCTGCTGTAGTAGTGGTGGATTAAACGAGAAAGTACGTTCACGCTGGCGGCATTAAGACCCTGCTGCTCACAACAGCGCCAACAACAAAGTAAAACGCATTTAAAAGGCTCAAACGCGAAGGAAAACTTGGACTGGTCTATTAAGATGGCAGTGAATTCCTAGGAACTTTATAACCCTCCCGTGAGATGGGAACTAACCTCATTGTAAAGAAATGTAACGCGCATCCTTTCTAAAACTAAAAGGGACGTGTTTGTTGTTGTCCTAATCCTGGAGTAAAATAAACTCAGCGGGAGTGTTGTATACAAACTGGCACTTAACACACAAACCACTGAGCGAAGAACAGCTTGGTCAGTTTACATAAAATACACTTGAACAATTTAGCCTTATTTGTCCAAGTACATTTAAATACGGAGTGAATCAGTGAAGGGCGACTAGCTCCGTTTATACACATCACATATTAGTCGAGCATTTTCACTAACCGCAGACAACAGTACAACCAGACAAAGAATAAAACTACTTGATGTATCTTAAAGATTTTCATTTAAAACACATATAACAACGTATTATCACATAATTTCCAAAATCAAGAGGGGCGCATTCATTGCTGTGTTACTCTGTAATACTGAAGTAAAGTAAACTCTGCGGGAGTGCGGTACATAGTATTCACCCAGAGGAATTTACACACAAACCACTGACCAAACAGACCAGATTTGTCATTTTACGTGGATTACATTTGAACACTCAATCTTAATTTGTCTGAAGTTAAATACTCTACCATAAAGTAAGAGTTTATGTCGAGCTGCTCCGCTTTTAGACAGGAGTGTCGATACCGTTTAGTTTAGCATTTGCAGAATCACCGTAAGACGTTCCACATAACAAAGCATAAAACAGATTCATCTTAATCATGTTATTTCAGACGAACACACAGAAGGCGAAAAAGGGGGACATAGAAGGCACCTGAATAATCATACACTTTCGTGCAACAAAAGACACTTCGTAAACTTCTAGCCCTGCGGAGGATTTTCCTTTCCCTAATATTTGTGTCGGGAAAAAAACGGTCGTTTGGTCCACTTACCTAATGATATTCACTCGAGTGCTTATGGAGATGTTCGCAGTGTCCTATTCGTGCTAAATGTTATCCAAAATGTTGAAAATGTCTTCAAAACACGCCGTTTTTGGGAATAGTTCGTCTCGTTTGCGCATCCCTCTCACTGACACGCGCCGTAGTTCTCCACTCCGTTCCCTCAGCGCTTGATTCAATTGGAACACGCCCCAGGGGCGGGGCCTCGTGTAAGCGACACGCCCCCAATTAAGGATGTATAAGTCTTTAATTTAGACTTTCATGAAACTTCGTTTCTGTTGAACGGCTTTCATAAACATTAGTAATGTAGTGTGGATTTGACTGATTTGACACATGGTCTTTGATGTTTTAATGAAAACATTCTTCAGGAGGAAACAATGACCCTCATTTGCAGGTGGTCATAATTATAAAGGTCTGTCTGCTTTCAATGAACTACATATACAGTTGCAGATATTGGCACTTGCAAGAGATTCTAAGGAAGTATATAATTTATTTTATTGACTGATTTTTGTTTTTTCGAATATTCAACACATCACTACACTATGATAATTTGTCAAAACAAACGACAGCCTAATGATTATTTGTATGCTATCACAATTAATTCTAGCCTTAAATATCATCTCCTCATAAACTTACAATAACAATCCCTGGCAACAGCAGCCTAGATTTACCCATTACCCACTGAATAGCACTCACACACGCTCCCCAGACATTATCAATATCATAGCAGGTGTCCTCGGTTTTGTCGGTGGATTTTAATTATATGTGATGTCTCATTTGCTGTTGCTATTCTTTCCTAGAAAACACATTGAACAAGACCACAGTCCCATGCTTGTAAGTTAGCCTAAATGCTGGAAACCATAATGGTGTTTGCAGATGCTAACAGCCATAAGACATAACTTTGCTTGATAGATTTCTAATCAGGTCATTATAACATTAGTCTATTACTTGTAGAGACCACTGCTGTTGACTACTCTGTGTGCGTGTGTGTGGCCATGTATTTATCGCATTGTGGGGACCTTTTTGTCCCCTAAAATAATTTTTATCTGTTTTTTTGGGCTTTGTGGGGACATTTGAGAGGTCCCCATGAGGAGAAATGACTTTATAGAAAATGTGCTTGTTTCATTTGAGAAACTACAAGAGGTAAAAGATGTGCATTTGGTTACTGGGGTTAAGGTTAGGGTTAGGATTAGGTGTAGGTGTAAAATTATATACATCTAGTCATTATGGGAGTCTATGGAAAGACCTCACAAAGATAGTAATACAAGACTGTGTGTGTGTGTGTGCTTTTCTTCAGGCTTTGGCTGGCAGACACTGTATTGACTATGACATTCAGTGAGCGCTCAGCGCTGCCTGCAGGTTCTCGAATTGACTGATCTGGGTTCGAGGGGGGCCCTGGGAGAGCTCCATGAATAATGCCTCTAGGCAAGGTGACCCAACCTGGATCATTACACGCTCTACTTGAATCCTGAGGCTGATATTTATAGACAGGGCTACAGGTACGTCGCTCTGTTGCTCATTTGAATTTCCCTCATTGCTGTCACAGGGCAATTCCAGCCACTTCTCTACTTGGGGCCAGAGAGCCGAGGTAGTCTAAATAAGAAGCCCTAGGGCCCAAGCTTAGACATATTTGAAGGATTTTGAAGGTTTTATGACTCTGTAAATGATTGTCTTGTGTTAGCTAAACTGAGGCATTTAGTTTGGGTCATGGTGTGAAAAGGTCACCAGCCAATAGTTGCCCCAAAGCAAACAACTGTAAACTGCTTTGTAAGAGAATTTCCGTAAAGTGACCATACATTTAAGGTTCTGTCTGCCTTCAATTGACTTCTGAGATACTGGGTTTCAAATATTGAAAAATGCAGTTTTTCATTTTTAATTGACTGAGATTTCCCCCCTGAATATTCAATACACTCACTGCAAAATGATTTAAATGAAGAATGCTGTGTTTTTAACAAAACAGAGGTACATCCTGTGATTTTAGGATATTGCACTAAACTCAACCCTTGAAGGTCAGTTCCTCATAAATTTTGAATAATCTCTGCACAGTGCCTGTGCTGCATTTCCATCCCCCTCATCACTAATGAATAAACCAAGACTTATAGTTCACAGACTGCTCTCAAGTTATTAGGCCAGAGAGCATTATCATGAGGAAATGCACAACAGCTGGAAATGAGAGTAGGGTGTATGCCTTGTTTTCACCGAATCCTGCCTTTCACCTCCTTCCTGACATGGGGACTCATGTCCATCTCTCTTCCTCTGTACCCTATGTCTTGTCAGGGTGTGGATTTTTTTTCTTATTGTTCAGCAACACAACCCTTTTCTGCATGGGTGGCACCTCTCAGCTTCTCACATTTGCAAGTCCACCTCAGCTTGAGAAGCTAATTGTATTAGCACTGCTCAGTGGCTCATAATGTAATTGTAATTATCTTATTTTTCTCCCCCATTGGGAGTGCCCGGAACATGGTAAATCATGCCAAAAGGTGGCTGTCACACATGCTGAGCTGCTAGAGCTTCAGCTTGATCAGCTGTCTGTCTAGCTATCTACCTTGCTATTATTATCTCTTTGCATGGGAGAGCGGCTCTCCTCTGCAAGCCCTGTAGGCAATCCTGAAGCTGTTGTGCTATCCTCCTTGTTATTGTTGTCCATTCAGTTGATGTAAACAGGCAAAAAAAGAGAATGTCAGTATCCAGGGTGTCTGCTGAAAAGGAGATGTAATGCACTGTAGTTGGAGTGTTTTATTTAATAATTTGGGGTCTAAATAGGATGTTATATTTTATGATTTTCACATTTGTAAGTGGCAGTTTGTTGCAACAATTATTCTGCGACAGCCTATGCTTTTTCCACTGTGTCTTATAAAGAAAGTGGCTGTTCCAAAGGTGTCTAGCTGACATCTGTAAAGGACAAAAAAGAAAAAAATTATCACTACACAGCTGTAGAAAAAACAGTCATATATGTGTGTGGGAGTTTTCAAACACTTCACTAGCTATATAACAATGATAAAAGGAAGGCGGGTCAAAGTTGTGTGTCTCTCAACTCCCAGCGCTGCCTTGTAAATAGTTTTACAAATGTCTTCCTTCCATTTTCCCAAGCTCTCCCGAATTGGACGAGTCGTCTGCTTCCTCCCATTCTCTCCATGTATGTACACTTCCTGGAAAAACTTCAACATTTCGAGATAAGACAGGAAAGGCATGTTACGACCCATCTTTGATGAGTCTTACAACCTTGGACGAGTTTTATAGCAGTTTGTTGTAATTTCCGTACATGTACATATATTTTCAATCCGCCTGTCGCTGTGAGAAGTTGTGACTCATGTCAGAATGTGTGTGTCGTCTAGTTGGAGTGTCTGTTTTTGAACGAACCGGCAATTAACTGCACAAGTAAAGCCAATTTGTTTCAACTAGTTGGCTGCCCGAGGACAAAGCGGTTCAGAATTTTCCTTACCTATGTTAGTCCACATTTGGAAGGCCTGTGGTGAGCTTCCTGAATCTGAAACCAGCCCATCTGCCACAGGTGACTCATTCCATTGAGCACACAAAAAGCAGCAGTGTGTCTGTGTGTACATTCGTGTGCATGTGAGGGGAGAAGGGGTTATGTCAGCCCAGCAAGAGGTCATCTTCAGGGGCACAGCAGCAGTGCCATCACCACAGGTGGCCTGCAGTTTTTAAAGCCACCAGACAAAATGCATGTTGAGAAGCTTCTCTCTCAACAACCCTCTTGGCATTTACTGAATGTTAACTCAGCATTAGGGACATTTGAGATAAAAAGAAAAAATTGAAGAGAGGCTCTTTTGCTTATTAGCCATTGTTTTGTTGTATTTGTTCCTATTTAAAGAGATTGGGCTGTTGCCATGTCGAACATAAAAAATATGAGAGATTGGTGTCTATCCAAAGTGACTAAAACTTGCTGGCAAAAATGATTCTATCTAAGTTAGTAATCGCTTGCATGGCATTTAGTAAGAGTAAGAGCCACTTAACGAAACTTGCATTGACATGGTTTAGCAAAAACTCGACAAATCCATGGTACTCGTCGAACACTCCTAGATTGTGCCACGGCTGCAAAGTTCCCATAGTCAGACCGTGAACTTATTTAATCTCTGACGAAAAGCACTACCTTTGTGACTGCGGCTAGGAGGTGCTGTTAAATAATGCACCACTTTCCCAGATGCCTGTGGGAAGAATGACAGATCGCAGTGGGGAGAAACAAAGCTGTTCCCAGCAGTCAATCTCCCTGCAACAACGAACGCTGATATAACGCTGCCACATCTCCACTACCCCACGTCGGCGTGATTGATGGGCTGCAGTGTTTGCACACCCAAACTCAAAACTTTGCATGTCCTGGAATGAGAATGCTGAGTTAGATAATGGTGCAAGAGACTGCACCCTCCCATCGCCATTGTTTGTCCCAGGTCTAGTTTGTGTTGGTGTCTTTTGATCTGCATGACTAATTTGGAGAAAGAGTTCAGAGGGGAGAGTGGAGGAGGTTAATGCAAAGACCTCCTTAGTTCACCAGGTTCCTCTTTTATGGTGGCCATGATGAACCTCTGCCTGCCACTGCCGTTCAGTGGAAACGTTCCCTCATTAACTTGTGCAGGCACACTGTGGCGGTGACAGAGCACTCATGTAAATGAGATAAGCTTTTGATTCATCAGGCTCACTGAGTCAGAAATTATCCCTCGCCGCTCAGCATGCACTTCAATTTAAGAAGGTTCCGAGTGCAAAAAAAGGTACACTGGAATTAATGTTGCTTCTAAATAAAAAGACACACACCCTGTACATATGCACTGAATGTAGTAAACAACACTGAATCAAATTACATGTGAATTTCCATTTTTATAGAAAAGCAATGTGGAATTTAGAAAAAAACTATTCTGAATTCAGAGAATTTGTATCAAACAAGATTTGAAAGAAGTTAGATAACACACCCACACACATGCACACACACACACACACACACACCAGGGTTCAAGTCTGTCAGAAGGGTACCAAAACAGCCTAAAACATTTTCTATTATCTTCTGTTCTTTTAATAACGTTATTTTCAGTTGCCTCTCTACTCGTGGTTTCCACTCAGATTAAGTGTTTTGAATTTTACAGTTTAAATGGCAGATAGGCTATTATTCTATTCTTTTGCTATGCTTTTTGACTTCAAAAGTTTGGTGCACACTGCAAAATATATTGAGTACATGAACAGATGAACAGGCAAACTATGACGATTATTTTTGAGGTCTGTGCCTGCAGGTCACTGTAATTCCCCTATTTTCCTCCATTTTCCTCCATTTTTTGGAAGTACGTCCTAACATTGCACATTACCCTGACATTCTGCAGAAATTTGGCTTTCCCTGTTCAATGTGAACAATCCCAAATTGGTCCAAACTGCACAGAGAAAATTGGCTGATTGCTTAATAATGTGCTGGATTTGTGTTGCCCCCATATTTAATTGACTTGCTGAGAGCACGTGCCACATGGTCAGCATAACCATATTTCCCACAGAGTATCATCACATTTTCTGATTGCAACAGCGAGCAGCAGCTTGTCAGACGGTGCGTGTTCAACCTGTGATTGGGAGGCTCTCTTGTCTCTGCCCATTACCTTTTCACATTCTGTTGGCAGTTCTGACTGCTGGTAAGATCTATGAGTCCTGACAGGAGCTGGGGAAAAGGCGAGAGCATGAAGGGCTCTGTGAAAGGTTGAGGGGCTGGAGGTGGAGCTGCATGCTGTGCTGGCACTAGGTGGGGGCTGGGAGTGGGCATCTGTGGATTTCGGTGTATGTCAGAGGGATTAGGTCTACTGCTGGGCTGCGTCAAGCTATTCTTAGCGTCAGAGAGGGGCATGGAGTTCACTCGCCAAGACGGACATTAGCTTTAGACCTTTAATGGCTTTTTTTCGAACCCAATCCCATACCCTCATCTACACCACCATTTAATAAACTCAGTATTTGCAATATTACATGATGGCAATGTGCTCAAATCATCTGATGCATGGCTAAGTAGAAAAAGACAAACCACATTCTGATATGTGAACAGATATACTTTATGGAATATATTTCAAGGAGTTCTGTAACCTCTTGTCTTTTTGTTGGGTCATTATGTACTTTCCTGATCAAACAGATCTGTTACTACAGATACCTTACTGATGTGTTGGAACTTTGTTGTGTACTCCAGATCTTAGTTGAATAATAATAAGTGGGTAATTAGTGAGATCAAATACAATGATAGCTCACCTACTATTTCACTTTCTATCTATAAATCTTTGTTATGATCAATAGACCAGTTCCTCTTTAATGTATCCTAGCGTGTAATGATTGCAGCAAAGACTGATCAGTCAGTGTTGATAAACAAATGCTGATGAAACATTTAGCTGTGGATTGATCATTACCAAGTAATAAAGTGACCTATCTATATTAATTTGTAATATCATAAAAGAAACATCTAACATATTTTTAATACAATGTCAATTAAATTAATTTATCTGTAATACTACGTGTTTTATGGAGAAAAAGTATATATAGTGGAAAAAAAGATTCATAACAGGTATGACTGGATTTGACATGTTCCTATGAGCAATTTAAAACATAAAATGAAAACTACTTGAAGTCAACAGCTTAAATCAGGTTTATATTAAATTAGCCCCAAGCCCCCAAATCAAAAATGAGCCCCCGAGTATTACAGTATGTTACTTATTCACTTATCTAATCTAAACATATCAACCTACATGGCAATTCACAAGTGTATTTCTCCCTTTGCCTTATGTATAACATCTCAGTTCCTGTCAGCTCCTGAATTGTGCATATCATTTTAATTGCATTTTTTCCCTTCCTGCTTTAGGGACAGTATTTTACCAATTTCTCTTTGAGATGTCTGTTTTGCTGGTGGAGGAGACGGTTTTGCTGTCTTGGCAACTCCACAACAAACAGATCACTAGCTTGCTCTGCTCTTCCTTGAGGGCTTTAGCAGGCCTCTCCATTCAGCAGGTTTTTCAGTTCAGTTCAGTTAAATTGTGTCATGTTACAAAATAGCAGAAGAACTTTAAATTGCAAAAAACTATGTAAAATAAACATATACCACCAGTCTAATTTCTGCCACTGCTTTCTCATACTTGTATATTTGTATAATATAATATTTGTATAATATTTCTTAGAGCCATGTCATTAGATTTTTGCTTTACCCAAGCTGCCTGGAATAAACAAATACGGTAAAGCTGTTATATGCACGTTTCTTTCAAGCCTTCATTATCAGACATGGTTCATCAAAAATACATTTTACTATGCAGATTATGCAGTTTAATAAATGTAACAGTCTAATTTGAAGCTTTTTTTGGTAAATTTTTCTTGTCATCTATGGGCCCATAGAGTCTAAGAGATTAAGATTAAAATTGTGCTGTACACAAATTCTGTTGTGATCTACTCTGTGTGTGTGTGTGTGTGTTTGCACATGTGCACCAAAATGTCATAACGTTTTAAGACAGCAGCAATGTCTGGAGTCTCTGCCCCGCCCTCTTCAGTGCTAGGAGCTGACTGGTACATCCCTGTGAAGCCCAGACATTACAGAGCATATATCATGCCATTTGAAAAAGCTCCTCCTCCACCACCACCACCACCACATCCACCAATATCTCCCACAGTTTGACAGAAGTGAGCAAGCTGACTCAAAGGGAGAAACTTTCCCTGACCTTTACTAATCCATCTCTGAGCTCAAACCAGCTAAGCGTGGAACAGCACAACATTTTTGGTGATTTCCTGACTACAATACTAGCCAAGTTGGTTGGAGCTCAAAACACAGATTAGACTGGTTTGCTAAGCTGATTTCCAGCAAAAGCAACTAGAAGTGTTCCAAGATGCAGCTTTGTCACAAATGAAATGGTTATTTATGAATCAGTTTAAGCAGGCGGCAAGCTGGAAGCACTTAACACAGCCAATCTGTTTTTAGTAGAGCTACTCAGATGAGGAGTATCTAAAATTAGAACTAAAATGGTCTCATTTTAGTTTTAAACATTTTAATTATAAACCACAGAAAGCATCAACAATACTGTTACTATTAATACTACTGTATCCACAAATGCTACTACCACTACATCTACCACTGCATTAGCAACCGCTACTACTAAAACTACTATTCCTATTACTACTACTACTACTACTACTCCTGCTGCTATTCCTCTCACTGCTATTAGAACAAGTGCTACTACTACAACTATTATTCCTGTTAATACCATTAGTACAACTGCTATTCCTATTACTACAACTGCTACTACTACTACTACTACTACTACTACTACTAATACTACTACTACTCCTGTATATTCCTGTCACCATAATGGAACAAGTACTGCTACCACAACTACTGTTCATATTAATGCCATTGATAGCTATATTCCTGTGCTACAACTGCTACTACTACTACTACTACTAATGCTACTACTACTCATAACATTTCTATTATATTGCTGCAACTACTACTACTACTACTACTGCTACTACTGACACTACTGCTGGTTTCCTATTACTACAACTTCTATTGCTGCTTTATTATTACTTATATTTGCTACTACTATATAATATTAATAATAATAATAATAATAATAATAATAATATGCATACTAACTACTTATTTTTTTTAGAAATGTTTTTGTCTAATTAAGCATTCTTATATTGTTAATGCCATATTGATCTTTTACTAATATTTTGAAGAGATTACAGGTTATAGTGAGGAGCAATATATCATTGCAATGACACTTACTTAGGTTATTAACAACAACAATAATAAATCAGCAGGTCTCTTTCTTGGTGGTCTGTCTTTTAGAACTGTTTCCTCTAATGACTTAATCTGACCTAACTAGTGGTTTTCACTAGGACCTGACAGTCTGTTTATGCAGGAGTTTAAAGACCAAACTTCTCTGACTTCCATGCATAAATTTCCCTCTGTGAATCAGGCTCCTCATCACTGTCAGTGTATTCCAAGTTGAGGAGGACTCATCATGCCACTCTCCTCCTCCTCCTCCTTCTCCTCTGGTTGCATAAGGAGAAAGGGGGGACAGCAGGGGCCCAGTGGGTATGTCTATTCCCATCGCTGTCATGGGAATTTCATTTTCATTCATGCTGAACATCAGCTTCTGGACAGATAGAGGAAGTAGGGAGAGGGATGAAGCGGGTAGGGAGGCTGATGTGTTGCCGTTTCATGCATCTTTAACATTTGGGGTGCTTTATACCAAAATTGAAAGCGTGATATATTTTGTCATGAGGAATATTGATTGTTGGCTTAAAAGCAAAATGTATAATTAGATTTCTACACCTCCACTTCTGATTGTCCTTTTCTATTTTAGCCTCCACATATAGTACCAGTATATTCCTAAACTGTACCATTAAACTTATAAGGTTTTGAGGTCTGCACTGTCATGAAAGAGCTATTGAACTCCTATTTTTCCACCCTTGATGTTGTATGACCATGACATTGCATTTGGTAAATCCTGCTCTCACAAATGATCATAATTCACATAACAGCAAAAATTAAACTACTTTATATATTAAAGCACCCATTTCCAGACTCTGGATTTCCCATCTACAGTGGGGTTCATGTGAGCTACTTGTAACTCATATTAATGGTTCTGAATACTACTTGTAATTTGGGCTAATGTGAAGTTAGCTTGCCTTCAATGTTAGCTATATTAGTCCTTGTAAATGGTTAATATCTTTAAGATGTTGAAACATCTTAAAGTATACTGGAGCATACCAGATTTTAATTATGGACTTGTTCCAGAAGAGTGCACAGTAATGCAGCTCACACATGCATCATCTTGCCAGGTCATGTACAGTATGGCACAATCATGTGTGAACATTGTGGGAAATGATTTAATGGCCATAGTATATTTAATCCGTCAGTACTGCTGACCTCAGACACACAGCTGGAATTCTCTGTATGCATGCTGTGCAGTACAGCATGTGAATGATATGAAATATTAATATAAAAGACAGTATAAGGTAAAGAATAATCTAACAATCTTTCTGAGGCATCAAAAGATACTATACGTCCGTCTGTGATCATTATTAGAGTTGGGGGCAAACCTAAAGCTTGTCAGAGATTCATACGGATATTTCTCATTTGGCAAAAGGAGAGCCAATCAAGGTGAACAGGGTTAAGGACCTGAAGTGGCAGCATCCGAATCATGCCACTCCCGTGGAAGTCTAATGCTTGCAGCAGGACTGCGAGCTCCACGGCTCAGGAAGGCTCATAGGCCATGGCGCCAGGCTCGTTGATTCAGTACAGCTGTTTAAACAGCTCTGGTTGACCCTCCTCTCCCACTTTCCTTCCTGCCTCCCGGCATGCTCGTACTCCCATGCCTCAAGCGCTGACCCACCCAGAGAGCAGGCTGTACACCACAGAGCCAGCCTCTCCCTCCAGGCCCTGACGCCTTGCAGGCATGAGCCAAAAAGGATTCCCTATGCTGAAAGAAAATCAAAAATAGGATCATAGGTGTAATAAGTTCTCACATCTGCTAGAGCTTTAATGTCTGGTACATTTAAAAGATTTCAAAAAATATAGGTTTTAAAACATGTCCCTAAAATCCATATGCTTTTCATTGTAGGTTTATGTTTTACAAAGGTTGGTTAAAGTTCAAAACATAATTTAAGATGGTTTTAGCAAGAAAATTTCATACAAAAAGTTAGTGAAACATAGCTCAAGTTCTTAGCAAGAACTCTAATGCTTTAGAAACCAGTTTGGATTGGTAAAAAGGCTCAAAACTAAGGCTGCAGGGCCGAAGATTTTTTTCTCTGTAGGAATAAGCAGCAAAACTTTGGTTGACAGTGCGGACTGGCCAATCTCCCAACTCTTAAAGACAAAACATCCACCCAGGCCTCTCAGGAGATCTTGGTTCTTTCGAATTCCAGCTTCCCCCTTAACGAGAAAACTATCAGATATCAGACACGGCTGTGGAGGGGCATCTATAAAGGGCATCTGGGTTTTTGTGGGAAAGAGGAATTCCTGGCCATGAGAGGCCTTTGCAAGCTGTTAGTGAGATCCAGAACTCAGCTTGCTTGCAGACCCGTAACTGAGTTGAAGTTTGCTGCATTCCGTGGGCAGCATCAGCACAGAATGCCCACTTTTCCCGTCTTAGGCTAGGAAACCTGGCTAAACATCTGTGCAAAATCACTATGTTGACAGTCAATAGCACTCTTTCTGACTGGATTATGACAAGTGATCTGAAAAGTGGAGTGTCCATTTAAAACCACACGTCTGCCAAAGCTATTGCAGACACCTTAGGAAAGCAGCATTTAGTTTACATCTCAAATTGTAATTTTCAGGAAGGTTAGTCACTTTAGTGCAGAGTATTGCTGGTACTACCCAAATGGTAGTAGGGTCTCCTTGCTAGGGCGGCAAATGTTAGAGATGATTCTAGGATCCCAGAGCCTGATTTTTTCCAAATCTTTAGCATATCTACTTTCTGGGTGTGTCTGAAGTGTGTGCTCCTTCCTAGTAGTGCCATTTAAAGACATTGTACTTCCGTTTCACTATTCTACATTTTGATCTGCCATGAAATTACCTTGACAGACAGGTTAAAAAAAGCTTGAGGTTAAGGGTGTGAATAAAAGCACATTCTTAAGGTCTGGCATATCTAGCAACCTTTAGTTTCTACGGCCTCTCTTAAAACCTGCACAGTCTGGAGAGTGAAGAAAGAGAAAATGGAAGATTCAGCACTGCATTTACCATTGCAGAAAAGTATATGATGATGTATCACCCCAGTCACATTCTCACGGGCGCGGAATCACGGCTCCTCGGCTAGTGCACAAACAAGCCAGCGCCTTTGTGTTGTCAGATTTAGTTTTATCCGTGCCGTGTCAAGATAAGCATCAAAATTATGGAGGAAATGTGCTTCAGGTTGGTAGATGAAAGCCATTACCAAACTGAGGGAATCTGACAGTTTCTATTTCGAATTGTAATGATGTATATTTTTTCTTATTCTTGCCTTCTGATATTTTCCGTGTGTATTGCATGATTGCGTCTCACCATGCATGGTCAGTGACAATGAATATTAAAGTGCATAATATTTACTACCTAGAAATGCATGAATTTAATGTGATGATCATCGTTGTTTGATTCTCCAGTGCAGTGCAATTCATTTTCCGTGATTCTGAAATGCAATGAATTGCAAGTGAACCTAAATTCTCAATTCTGAGTCAGAGTGAATCATTGTTCTTGGCTGGTGCTAAAAAGGTCATGCAAGGATTGAAAATAAACATAAATCTCCGCATTGAAATTATCCATCTTTTGGTCATTAACAACCAAAAAAAAATCAAGTAAAAATCTGGTCTAAATAAAAGATAATATTTGCATGCTTACTGCCAATAAAGGATATTTCTCAATCTCAGAAGTATAATTTGCAACTCCATCAATCCTCTAAATATCTTTTAAAAATTCCCTCACTGGCCAGAACCCACTGTTGTTTCTCCATAGCAGAACAGCTGAGTACTGACTTATTAACTCAAAAGATCGAAATCCCGCGAATTAGTAGGCAGTAACGGAGAATATACCAGCTGCTGAAAGCAAAAGCGATAATTTCGCGGAGGTTCGCTGTGTGTGGGGCGAAGACTTTCTGACCTCCTCCCGGATGTGCATGAAGTCATGCCTTTTCAGCAGATCTCTGATTGCGTCACCCACACAAGAATCCAGGGCAGGATGGGGAAGTAGATGGTCATATAGGACCTTCTCTCACAGGGCAATTACAACAACAATGTTTAAAAAAAAAAAAAAACTTAAATTATGTGAAGGGTTAATTATGTGAAACTCTGGTTATATAGAGTTTATATAGTTTGTTTTGAAAGACTTGGTCCTGCTTATTAATGTGGATTTTCTGTGTGCAGCTGGCAACCATACAGCAGGTGGGAATATGTAAAAGCGTTCAGTTGAAATTCAAGTTACTGGTCAAAGCCATGTGTTAAGGGACTACAGTCAGCTCATGATACCCAAGTTTCTCACAAGCTCCAGACTTGAGAGGAAGGTGTAGGAACTTTGGGAGGTGTGAAAAAAGCACGCATGAACGCTTGCCTTCTGTGACTGAGCAGACGCATCCCGTCTGGCAAGGTGTGTGGGGGGAAGTAGGCACTTGCAGAAGCATTAACCTCTGCAACATCGCTCACTACCTCTCTCCACAGCCCATTTGATTTTCACATACCTCCCCACATTTCCTCCATAGCGCTGCGCAATGCAGCCGTGCCCCTGAAATAGCTCCTGGAGCTGAACCTAGGAACTGCATGCCCATGTGGAACGCAGGCATCCCATTTCCCAAAAAGTGTGCTGTGTTTCTACGAAATCATGGATCCCACATGTCTAACACTACTGTCCTTGACCGAAATTGCATCAAAATTGCGATACATCGTTTCGCCGCCGGAATTATGCAATGTCAAAGCAAGACAAAATTAAATCAACACCTTATGCTAGCTTTTTGCTGCTTGATACAAACACTTATAATAATAATAATGTACAATATTATTATTTACTACTAATAATACACATTAATAATAATAATAATAATAATAATAATAATAATGTAATAATAATAATAATAATAATATGTTGAGGGTTCTCTTTGGGAGTGAAGAAGGGATAGACAGGATCAGGAATAGAGTACATCAGAGAGACAGCTCATGTTAGATGTTTTGGAGATAAAGTCAGAGAGGCCAGACTGAGATGGTTGGACATGTCCAGAGGAGAGATAACGATTACATAGGTAGAAGGATGCTGAGGTTGGAGCCACCAGGCAGGAGACTGAGAGGAAGACCAAAAAGGAGATTTATGGATGCGGTAAAAGAGGACATGAAGTTAGTTGGTGTGGGGGTAGAGGATGCAGAAGATAGGACTAAATGGAGACAGATGATTCGCTGTGGCGACCCCTGAAGGGAAAAGCCGAAGGAGAAAGAAGAAGAAGAAGAAGATTAAAAATAATAATAACTAATAAGATACACTACCTACAAATCACCCAAATGATTCTAGAATGTTTTCCAAATAGAACTATTCTGGTCAATACTGAATAATATTATAATGGAAATATTAAACCTTATATAATTGCCAGAGTAAAATACATCATAAATATTATTATTCATCTACCTATAAATAAGGATGTATATCTATCTATCCATGCATGTATATATGTACTGTATGTGCATATATAGTCCTATGGAAAATGTTAGACCACATTGCTAAAATTGAAATGATGTTGCATTGATAAAAAATGATTAAATTGGACTCAATAAGACAAGAAGCCACACTCAGAGGTAATGCTGATCAGAAGCCACGTGCCAAGTGTCAGACTGTGTTCGGAACAGATTCATAATTTCCTGTCCAGTGTGTGCCCTTCAACAGGGCATGACCAACTGAAGTGGGACAGAATCCTGAGGAGGTTAACTGTCCATCTGGTCTGGAAGAGAAGGAAGGGGAAGAAAGAGGAGAGGAGGGGAGGTCTTGCCCCCGAGCCGAGCCCCGATCCTGCCGCTAGGCGCCCGTGGCGATGAGAATTCCAGACGGGCTACAAGCAGACCTGTAAAGCTCCAGTGTAACTCTAAAGCCACTCAGCCACAGACCCCTCGCCCTCTCTCGGGTCAGCGCGAAAACACTCGCATAACGCTCTCCCTCACCTCTCATGCTCTTTCTCCGTGTCTCTGTGAGAAAACAGCTACAGTCCCTATGGACTATGTGCTCATATAGGTTAGGCCATGCTTCAGTGACATAAGTGCAGACTTACGGGGACGGCTGAGGGTGAGTTTGTTGCGTGCCACCAACCAATAGTGAATCTGAGGCTACATCTTTCATGTCGTAAATGAAGACTGGCTGATATTTGTTTATTCAGTCTTATCTGGATGCCTGAGACTGGTTTTATGTGCAAGAATAGTCTCAGAATTAATGCATATCCCCAGATTGAAAGAATGTCAAATATGGCGATTAGAATCCTAATCAATCCTAATTTGCTTTCTGAACTTTGGCCCTCTTTGCTCCAAAAGCTCTTCAAGCTTCCTCCTCTTCTTCATTAGCCACATCTGTGATTTGAAATTAGATTTATTTCCGTGAGGGTGAGCTCTGTGCGTGTGTGTGTGTGTGCGCACATGTGAATGACAGCTCTGTGTCCAGTATTTGTAGTCACACATGTGTCTGTCTGCCTTCCGGTCAGCTGTCAGTGGATATTAGAGCAGCCTGGTCTCTCTCTGAGACTTCTGAACGTCTCGCTGTCTCATTCTCTCTATATTTCTGTCTGTGTGCTTTTCTTTTTGTGTGTGTCTCTCTCTCTTTCTCTCCCTCCCTCTCCCTCTCCTTATCAGTCTGCCTGTTAGCCTCCCACTCACTTTCTCTCCCTCACTTCTCTCAGTCTCTCTCCCTGTCTGCCTGATTGTCTCCTCTGTCTCTGCTTATCAGTTAGCTGCCCCCTCTCTTTCTCTCTCTCAATCTTTCTCTCTTTGTCTCTTCATCACTCCTTTCTCTCTCTCTCTCTCTCCCTCACTTCTCTCTGTTTCTCTCCCCGTCTGCCTGATTGTCTCCTCTGTCTCTGCTTATCAGTTAGCCTCCCTCTCTCTCTCTCTCTCTCTCTCTCTCTCTCTCTCCACCTGTTTTCTTTCCCTCTCCCTCTATCTCTCTCTGTCTGGCTTTCTGTCTTCCCCTTTCTGTGTATACTTATCTGTCTGCCTGTCTGTCTGCCTTCCTCTCTCTCTCTCTCTCTCTCTCTCTCTCTCTCTCTCTCTCTCTGTCCCTTTAGCTCTCTATCAGGTCTCAGGTCTATCATTTTGTCTACATCTTCCTTATCCTTCTCTCTGTTTCTTTATTTCTCCCTCTCTCTTTATCTCTCTCTTTCACGCTGCCTGCCAGCCCCCTCTCTTGCTGTCTATTTTCTCTCCCTCTATCTCTGAAAAGGCAGCGTAATAGGCAGTAACATTATGCACATTCACACGCAACAAACTACAGCCACAAAATAAGGAGTAATCATGTAAAATGTAATAAAAGCCGATTTGGAAAACTATCTATGAAATACACTTTTAGAAGCACATCTACTCAGACTCTCAAACTATTACCTTTGAGGAAGAGTGCTACTGATGAGGAGGAGCAGGGACTGTGCCACCGAGCTCTGCTCCAGGTTACATCCGCTTTCTAGCGCCAGAGACAAAAAGCAGCTAACCTAATGTAATCCCATGGTTCTGATTACAGGTCTGGGCTCTGCACGCCAGAGAGGCCTCTGATGGAGCATTAGCAGGCTTGAAGAGAGGAAGAGTGATGCGGGCCGCCTCTCTCTGACAGGTGCATTACCATAGGTTAATGGAGCCCAGGTGTGGTGAGGCTGTGTGCCAATTAAAGCTCAGGTAAACAGCTGCTATTTTTCGCCTCTCCAATTCAGGCCTGTGGCAGGATGTAGGCCGTGATCCAGACAGGCAGCAGATGAAGCGTCAGAGTCCAGAACTGAGCAGTTTTGAGGTTACTACAGGCTGCTGTGGCTTTTTCAAGACGTAATTAAATGATGTTACTCTCAAATAAGCATTAGAGGCGACACAGACCGCTGGACTAGAACGTAGCACATCCCAAAAGAAATCTTATCACATAACGCGGTGCCCCTCGACTTACAACAGAAGTGGCGTGTACAAATCCTTGACCCGGTCCAATGAGTAAGAGTGCGTGTGGAAAGTCACACTTGTCTGAAAAACAGGATGTGGCAGGGTGTGCAGGCCGGACGTGAAGGACACTAACAGGTGGAAATGGCCTCTCTATTGTAGGAGGAGGAGGAGGAGGAGGAGGAGGAGGAGGCGGCAGAGGCTTTGCAAGTTAATGCCTTCCAGACAGAAACAGAAAGGGCAGCCATTGTACCCAGAGAAGAGCAAACTGGTCTTCAATATCCCTAGGGAACGCTTAAAATAGCTTTGGC
The DNA here is from genome assembly GCA_032718565.1 of Distichodus sexfasciatus. Classification (NCBI taxonomy): domain Eukaryota; kingdom Metazoa; phylum Chordata; class Actinopteri; order Characiformes; family Distichodontidae; genus Distichodus; species Distichodus sexfasciatus. The sequence goes on from JAVGVS010000013.1 coordinate 326,058, forward strand.
TATTGAGGATTATCATAAACAAGGGTTGGCATAGACTATGTGCTAAATCATATGTAAGGGAAACAGCAAGTAGTTAGATTGTGAAAAGCCAACCGAGTATATAAATTTTTTTTTTACTATGATAAATTCCAACAAATATTTCAGATATAAATGTGTTTATGTTTCTGTACTTTTTATATCCATCACTGTGACAGTGGTTCACATATGGATTTAGTGAAAAGTCTTTGTTCATGTTTTTAGAAAATGTAATACTGCCATCTGGTGTCGACACGGAACATTACACCTCAATAGCCAAAGCCTGCTTCCCTGCCCCCTGCAGTTCAGACCAAGCATTCCATCTGAAGATAAGCAAGTTTGGGCTTGTCCTCTTGGATCCGAGGCCAGCTCAAATAAAAAGCTGGCTACTGCTGTAAGATGTGATGGTGGAGGCGCCATCCTGTGGCGTACGAATGCCAGCATTGCTCCAGTGCGAGGATGAAGACACTTTAAAAGTTGCATCTTTTAAGTGAGATGGAAAACCAAGGGATCTTTTTCTTCTTCTTCATCATCTTTCAGCGTCTCCCATTAGAGGTTGCTACAGCAGATCATCGTTTGTCCGCATTACGATTTGACAAATGTTTTATATCAGATGAACTTTCTTCCATTACCCTTTGAATTCTGCCCTTATTCATAAACCGGTGAATTGCGTTGACATTGTCTCCTTAAAGTGCTTTGGGTGGCTAGAAAGTTCGTTTAAAGAACAGTGACAAGACAGTGGTAAGTAGGGTGAGTTGACTTTATTGTAACAGATAAAACTTCTCAGAGGTACAACTAGTTGAACAGTCAGACTGTTTGAAAATGACTTGGTCAAACGTGCATCCAAATATATAAAATGGTCCATAAGATGTATTATTAAGCGTAACAATTCCTGCTTCTTGACAACTTTTTTCCCTTATAAAACTATGTCCCGAACACTGTTTCAACTATCTCTTTCTTTCAAATACAAAGATTAAAAAATCCCTGAACAACCTGAAACAATATAAGACTTCAACAGGAGATATTTTTAAGTATGCTTATTTCCCTAAAATCAATGGCAAATTGAGTGCATCTGTAAAGATCACAGTCAAGTTACAAAGAAAGAAATCGATCTTTAAGGTTCTACCGTCATGTAACACACCAAAAAGGAGTCATAAGCAAGCCGTTTAGCGGTAAATAGTGTTTTGAGAAGCAGTAAGGATTAAAGCGATAAAAGTTATAAAATAAGGACTGCTGTCAGCTTTTTGGGGCGTAAGTGACAAATTTGGGTTCCATATTAACATGTTTTTTTTCCCTTTAAATACTGACCAAAAGAGCCAAAAACCAGTCTTTAAAAATAAATCAAGACTATGCACTCTGTACAAACAAAAGATAAATGTGGAGGAACAACCTAAAAACGTATGAAACGACATGCTGATTAAGCCTTAACTAAAAATATATACAAACTAAGAAAAACAAGTCAAAACAACACTGATGTACAAATAAAAATCAAAGAAACCAACGCTGAGACAAAACCATCATGCGCTAGAACGCTGTTAGGTGTGAGTCTGGCTGCTGTACAAACTGAATGTCAAAGCACACCAAAGTGGCAGTAGAACCAGTCATAAGCCTTTCCTTCCTTCAATATTCTACCAAGTTCCACCATCCTGGCTTACTCATTGGAAAAGACACCAAATAAAGACATTTTGCTAAAGGCTTTTCTGAAAACTGTAAACGGTTAAGCACACATTCTACCTAAACTGCTGGATGCTACAATTTTTAAACATTTTGCTGCTCTCCACAGGTTTAAAAGACTTCTCATATGAGACAATCCAGAAAGCTTTTGAGTCGTACAAATGTCATAAAAAGACCAATATATTTCATTTTTTATAAGACTGTGTAAGAGTACGTGTGTTGGTTCCTCAATACTTTGGCACTTTGGTGTAGTCTTCTTGATGTACACTCTTGCAAAGGCCCATGGACAGGATCATGCCAAGAAGCTGTGAAGGAAACAATCATTAGTCAGTGAGCCGAGCTGAGCTGAGCCGAGCCGAGCCGAGGCTGGAAAATTGGCCGGAGCAACTTTCCACTGCGCACAAGAGAACACCACTGCTCTACTTTTTCAGTCGGAATGAAGGGACGGCGGTGTGTGGCTGTGTGTTTGCCTGTTTGTGTGTGTGTGTGTGTGTATACACAGAAAGTGAAGAGGACACATGGGATACCTCGATAACGGCCACCCCGAGGCAGATTCCTAGGATGACTCCGTAGTTTGTGAAGAGCCAGCTCTCCACCACAGACATGCAGCCCTGTGTGGTGAGAGAGAGAGAGAGAGAGAGAAGGCAAAGTTCCATTAGTAACAAGACCATATAATACATATGATTAGGGCTCATTTAATTTCGAAACTGACATTATTTAGGGCTGTACCATATCGAAAACATGCAAATTGCAATATTTAAAATACAGAGCTTTTTAAAAAAATAATTGACTTGAATACTCGAAAAGAGCATTCTAGAATGATCACAAATAACAAATAAAGCTAAAAGCATGAACCAGCTTTCAAGAATGAATAATCCTTTTTAAAAATATATATATTTTTATTTGTATTTTGTTTTTTTATTATTATTTTGCCTAAATTGCACAGTCAAAAGAGCGGATCAAGATACATTTCACAGCATGCTGTACGTGTATAATTTGCATGTGACAAATAAAGAATCTTGAATCTTGAATCTTTAACCATAAACCTGAACATCAGAGTAAATGATGTCATATCAAAAACATATCTCGTAGATTAGTTATTTCCATTTCATCAATGAGCAACAGGTTGTATCATGAGGTGTTTTATTTAATCCCTTTTAATCTGAAATTGCATGTCCTGTGATGACTAACGTGCAGATTGACATTATTGTGGGAATGCTCGAACAAATTTCTGTGCCGCCCTATTGCATGTGACTGAAAAAATATAGAGATAAGGAAGCTTTTATTAGTAGCGCATCACAAAAACAAACAGCCCGTATCAGTCCTTCCCAACACATCTGACACCGTGGGTGAGTCGCACAGCCACAAACTGCATCACACGGCTAATTAATGCTTTGAGCGAGACTTGTAAATTGCAGAGCCTGACGAGTGACGCTGCCCCACCCTGCGTTTGGTGAATCATCCCGCAGCAGAATTTCAGCTCCACCTTAACCGAACACGCCTGATAATTGTTAAGTGAATATAACAGAGATGATAATCGTTAAGGTGTTAAACCTGGGCTGGAATCAACGTTGTGCAGATCTTCAAGACAAAAAGGGGCAGGGCATAGTCAAGCCCTTACTTTAAAGGCACCAAATGTTCAGACAACAAGACTTTATTCTCTTTACAAACGAAAAAGTGATCGAGAGAGGAACGCACCCTGTGGTAGACGGGCCAGATGTTAAGCTGGGCGTCACAGAAGCCGCGGTCTGTGCTGTCGTCCTCTAGGATGGTGGTGTTACGGCAGGAGCAGGGGTACAGAAGCTGGGAGCTGTTCTTGATCACAGGGTTCTCGTACCAGTCCACTTGGTTTTTCCAACCGCAGCAGTTCATCTGAGATTGAAAAGGCACGAGAAGTTTATGTTGTTAGAAAGCTTGTTCAGAAAGTTACTAGAAAAGTCTGTGATATTCCTTAAGTATTCTTAAACTCCCGTATTGTTCACAAGCTCGTTCTTATAATGTAAACTTCCTCTGTCCTTGTAAACTGAACAACTAAGAACGAATCTCACTGAACGAGGCCCATTATCCTTACGCTTTTCGTTTATCTTTTCCTTGGTTTTAATTTCTCTTAAATCAAATGCGAGTTTTACAAGAGAGACTTTTACAAGACCTCTGCCTCTGTTGACTGTTTCTGTCAAATTCTCTCGCCATCCACTCCAGCAAGTGTTTCAACATTCCTTCAGCATAGCCTCAGATACTTGTAATAACAGTGTGGTTATCAAAGAGATGCACGTAGCTGTTCATTTTCTGAACACACTGAACTTGGGGCCAATTTGATACTTGTATATCCACTCACAGTCCTCTGGATGTAGTCCCACGCCTGCTCTCTGGTCTCGTTCTGCCCTTGGTACTTCTCAAGGATTTTGGTCACGATGTTGGTCGTCTCAGTCTTCAGCTGCAGGAAAAGCAAGGATGAAAATATTTTCTTTCTCGCCAACTGACTTAAATGCTTTAAAATTAGTAAAATCGAGTCTCCCCTTCCTCACTAGGTCCAAGGACAAATCACGGACGTTTGTTTCCCTAACTTCACATGCACGACCGGAGAGTTACCTTGCTGACTAAGGCGCCGTAAGAGCCGAATACAATCTGTCACAACACTAACCACATCCTATCCCAGCCAAAACCATGCTTCGTCCTGCACAAGCCAGCCCGAGATTTGAACAGTGAAGAAAAGAAGCATTTGCGATGAAAAAAAACGCTCTCCTGCTCTAGAGTTACATTTACGGGTGTCTAGTGACCAACTGGCAGCGGCAAAGTTTGGATTCTAGTCTTTCTTTAGCGACTAAGGGAGAATGGATCTGTATATCTGTGTCTCCGAAGTGAATTCCTGCTTTACTGCATATCCTGGTCAGATGCTTCCCACCAGCTCCTAGGGGAGACAAGCAGTTGGCAGACGGTCCCACTAACCCAGTTTGCGTGTGTGTGTGTGTGTGTGTGCGCGCGTGTGCGTGTGTGTGTGTGTGTGCACGTTTGAGCAATTATGAGTGTATCATGCTTGTCTTCCCTGAGCTGTCACTGAACTCTCCAACTAACAGTAACATCAATCATGCTAGTTTTTCTGTCATCAGCATCCACTTACAAAAACGCTGTGGCCAATGTCCAACTGTCCCGGAATGGCCACTGGTGTAATTAACTGTAAAACCAATAGGGGGCGGTCCAAGCATAAACTCGTCACCTTTTTCGCACTGTTCCCAAACATAAACGAATCCTGCAGTTCTGAAATATCCACTAGCACAACCTCACATCTTCTCCAGCTGAGGCACATGTGCAGCATATGTAGACGTTTTCCTGTGTATTCTGAGGTCAGTCTTTGAAACGCTGCAAGATGATTGAGGAGTGAAATCACTCACCAGGTCACGCTGGAAATAGATGAGCACGGCGGCAGCCACCTGAGCGATGAGGATGAGGAGCAGACACGTGAAGTACTGTGGAGGGCAGACAAATCGTTAGGTCAGGAATTAGGAACTGAAAGAACTATTAGAAAGAAGTGAGACAGAAAGTCAAAAATGACTGCAATTACTGCAGCTGGAACTGAATCTACAGTACCTGAACGTGTGCAATGTTATTATTATGTTTTCAAAATCTGTTGTGTTGCTTGAGATGATCTTTTTTTCCTTTCATTTTAGTCCAGGTCATATACAGCCTGATCGGCAAACAGCCTAATTTCTCTTGATCTGGGTATTCTGGTATACTGAGAAAAGTTTGTAACTTGGCAAACGGACACAACAATTATTTAAAAACACAAAGTTTTTCTTACCAGTCCAAGCAGGCAGCGGATCTCATAAATAGCTCCTAGACAGCCCAAAAAGCCCATGAGCATTGAGAAGGAGCCCACACCAATCAGAATGTAGGAGCCCACCTTCAGTGCCTTTGATGAGTCCTCTACACAGAAATATACAAACACACAGTTCCATTTGAATAAATAAAATAGAGGACAATATTTAAGTGTCGAAAAATCTTAATGCAACTTAAATGTAAAAATAAAAATCATCAAAAAGTATGCTGCTTCTTCTCAAATATTTTTCTTCTGTGGGCTTAATAAAAATGAATAAACTCAAAATACCATTTGCTGAGATGATACAAAGATGCTTTATATAACTTTTAATGACAATGGACCCACATGGATTCACAGAACAGGATACACCAGTGATCACATGGGCCTTAGTCACACTCACAAGCTCACATGCTTAGATTTTGGGACGCCACCAGCACCATTCTCTGGACATAGCGGGGCACTGAAATCCCAACAGGCATTCACCACTAAAAACCTTAGACCAGCCTTAATCTGCGCCTGGAAACCTAGAACCACGCGCATGTAGTCGGATTTGGAGGCATTTCCACGAGAAGCCCACCGCGGCTGTTAGGATTTGGCACGGCCGCTGGAGTTTGCAAACTAGCACGCCCAGACATTCTGCGGTCATTCTATTGGGAGAGACGAACATTCTCCGAACGTGTCTTGGTCTAATTCCAAAGCGGCCTACACGACTTGTCAGCACGCCAGACTTTAGAGCCTCTGTCTCGGTCATGCAAACCCGGCCGAGGAAACCGAGCGGCTCCACGGCGGCAAAAACAACATCACCACGGGCAGTCCCTCGCAACAATAGCTCAGTGTACAGTAGTCCTGTGAAAGCTGCGTGCGAGCTGGTGCGACACAATAGCCGTGTCATTTGAGCTGATGTCATCACTAGTACCAGTCCAAGGTGTGCCTGTTATCTCATCCACACTCCCTCCGCAACACCGCCACCATTATGACGGCATGCGCCACAAAGGGTACGGTAATGACTAAATCAATTTGGCTGATGGTTCGAGAAATCCTTATGCAACGCTTCGGCTTGGGTCAGCACATTCCGAAGGAAAAATCCTTCGCAGATATTTGCGCCTGGCTCGTTCTGCATCAAACAGGTCTTCAAAAGAAGAGAGTAGTGCTGACCAAATTTAAAGTCCACTTAGCAAAGTTATAGCTCTGCTGACGTGAGCGTGGAGCCAGTCATCTTGTGGCTCTCCTCCGTGTGTTGGTCTGTGTGGGAGCTTAGCATTATGACAGCCTAGCTGCTCTTATGCAATTAACTAAACAACTCGAGTACTTTAATTAAAAACAGGAGAACGTTCAAAATAACTAAAGAACAGGGTGTAAACATACGTGTTAAAATCTTTTCTACTTTAGGCTTTTTCGACTAACATTTGGAAAATATTATTCACGTTTTTTTGCCGCCATAAAATTCCAACAACTACAGCCAAGTATGAAAAAAAAAAACGTTTGAGGATCATTCTCAGCTCAGCAATTTCCTTGCTGTAAGGCTAACCACTGGACTTAGTTAAATTCAGCCTCAAAGCTTTAGAGTAAGGAACTTTATTGGAACATAAAAGAAAGGATCCTTGTTTGAATTATGTGTTCCATGACAACCTCTCCTATGGGGCACCGCCAGAGCCAGTAAACTAGGAGAGAAGGACATGGGTATGCCCCCAAGGTGAACGCAGTGCGGTGTGCGTTATGCTTTGTGTGTGCGCACGGCGTGGACTTTGCCTCGTATGGCTGAAGTGTCTTGGTGTGTAGCGGAAATGTGGAAATCCTCTGGGGATCAGCAGGCCAGAGAAAGCTGCTTGTGGCTGGATTACCAAAACAATGGCGTTCTGAAAACTTGCTTTTTTTACGACGGCAAGAGGGAGGGGGCTTCCCAGCCTGTGGATCCAACGAAAAGCCCCCAGGCCCCTGTACACTCCCGGAATGAGTTTTGCTTACAAGGACATTACACTGGGCGCTGTTCATACCCTAACCCTATAAGGCTCCCTAAAGGTTAACGTAAAAATTATACATGACACAGTCACTCTACACAGACTATCTGGCTTTGGTCAAGAGTGCTAAGTGAAGCTTTGAGATGCTCTCTCCATTAACCCCTGTCTGAGGACGGCGCAATGCCAGGCCGATGAATCAAGTGGATTGTTCACGGTGCCTGCATTCAGAGCGTCAACAAAGTAAACTTGTGCCAACTCCTTTTAGCAGAGCAGCTTCAGCGTAGCATCGGTTCCATTTGCACTATCTGAGACACTTACTTTGTGAGAGAGAAAGTGACTCAAGAAGAACGGACGAAAGAGAAAGTGTGAGGGATAAAGAGAGAGCTTCATTCTACTCCTCTCGAGATATACTTGCTCACCAACGTTAATCTGTTTGCACCGATGACTAACGTGGCTGGATGGACGATCCGAGCGCTGACGTGATGCATGCTAATGAGCCAACGGCTAAATGAGGCCAGTGTGGCACGGTCGGTGCACCTGCACACTGCCTCAGACGTGCTACGTCACCCACAGGCCCGGCCTGGCTCACACTGCCAGCTCAGTCCAGTCCTCTGAGATTCGGGGAGGGGGAACTAAACTTGGAGTCTGTCTCTGAGCCAGCTCAGGCCTTCTTGGCCGCATATAGGAAGGCAAACACTCAGTGACCCAGAGTTCCCCTGCAACAGCCTCCGAGATGGAAAACAGATCAGTGTTAGAGTGTGAGTGTGTGAACGTGTCTGTGTGTGCATCAGTAAGACAGAAACAGAAAGAGTGAAAGAAAAAAAAAAAAAGAAAAAACGCAAAGCGTGGGGGGAGGTGGCAATGATGAGATATTCAGAGGCCATCCGAGTGAGTCTGTCCAACAGGCTCCGTCACATGGTACGGCGAAAGAGGAGAAGCAGCAGCGATCATCAAACAAAAGCAAAACAGAGACAGATGGTCCATTAAAAGTTCTGCCGCACTGAGTCACAGCGCCAAGAGGTTTTGTTCGGAGCAGATACAGGATAAGAACTAACAGGAGTACCCCCAACTAATGAAAGCCTAGGGGAAGATGAACAGCGTCTCTCCTCACTTCCTCTGATCCTTTATGGGAGTCACAAGGGAATTTAACATACTGTATAAGCGTTCACATACCACAGAGCAAGCGGCTAAATAAATATGAACTTATTAGAGCTGTTGGATCCACAACCACTGTCGGCCCTCTTTTGCAAATACAGTGTTAACTCAGTTACAGAACGAATACAGAGACTGACTTACGCAAGACGGCAATGAAGCTCTGATTGTCCAGGAGGATCCAGAGTCCAAAACCCATAATCAGGGCTCCAAATATCTGCAAAGAAAAAAACAGAGAAAGAGAGAGAGAGAAAGCAAGAAAGATAGAGAGTGATTTAATCACACAGTGGAGTTGAAGGGGGGGAAGAGAGGTCCCACAATTTAATTTACAAGCTGCAACTTGCTCGCTCCAAATCTCCCGAAAAGGGCTAAGCTGGGAGCGCGCACATATGAATGTACAGCCACGCCAAAATGTCACTACATGTTTAAGACAGCGGCAGTGCCTCCTTGCATGTGTGTACGTGCATGTGGTTGTGTGTGTGTGTTCACGCCTGCCAGAGCGAACTAGAGACACTAATCCTTGCCTGCGGAGAGCTGAGCCTTATGTCTTCTGTTCTCCAAGCTCTAAGCATAGGTTTCCAGGCCCTCGCTCTCCCGAATCCCTCCTCTGCACAGCGCTAACATCTGGGACTGATTGGGCCTCAGCTCTGCGTGGCAGCGGGGGGAGGAGGGGGGGCAGTTGAAGCGGATGTGGCCTCTGTTTAAGGAACACCACAGCTTGCCCTAAACGCACCCCATCGTCGCCACTGTCCAGTTTATAGCTGTTCAACATATGTTAAACGTAGTGGAATATTAGGTCACAGTGGAACGACAGTCGCAGGGTCAGAGCCCCTACTCCTACTATCACCCTCTTCTCTTCTGTGTCTTAATTCTGTGAAACTGAGCGGAATTAGATCATTTGGCATTTCGTCACTGCCTTCAAATGACTCGCTTACTGTACGCCTTTTCTCACAAAATGTGTTAATGTTCTCTGGAAATGACCGTATCAGAAACTAAACCTCCAAGCTGTTATTCAGTAGAATGTGACCTAGACCCCACTGCAGTTTTCCTGCTCGTTTGCACTCACAGAACTTCAACCGTGCAGAAATAACACTGCAGTTCCCGCTTCATTGTTTGGGCCTGTTGATCATGGCCTGTGATTTAGAGGGCGTAAGTCGTTTAATTTTCTCAGAGTGCAGGAAGAACCTGGAATGACAGGGGTCAGGGGGACTCTCTGATAGGAGGATGGATGTTGTTATGAAACAAGGGTTCCATAAACACAGATATAGTAAACACTGTACCTGTGCTGTAATTATGACAGTGTTGTGTGTGTGTGTGTTTGTGCGAGAGAAAGAGAGATAAAAAGACGGCACAGGGCCTAAATATGGGCTCTTATCTCTGACTGTTTCGGTTTGCACAGAATCCATTATTGAGCACCAAACAGTACAATGACTGTAACGATTCCAAAAACATCAGCGGTGCATGCTGGGAGAAAGAGAGCATGCGACTGCTGGAGGGAAGGCTGTTTAAAACAAAATGCAGGCTGGGGAAAGGAACAGCTTCTCAAAAAAGTAAAAACAAAAAAACAGCTGGAGGCAGTGGGACACCCAAATGGTATAGGGAAGAAGACTAAACTCTACTCAGCCTATCCAACTCATTATGCAAACCTACCAACGGGTTGGAGGAGAGCCTGTGTTCATCTCAAGTCATTTGCATTAAACTGGCATTCAAATAAACCCCAAAATGCAATCAGCCATCAGAAATTACTCAAAAGTAGACATTTATTCAAGCAACATAAATCTATGGTCAGTCTGGTGAAAGTTTACCAAAAGAGAGTGAGACTTACGAAGAAAAGGAGGTTGAAGAGAAACAGGAAGTACTTGGTGGCTGTGATGCAACCTTTCCCCATTTTGATGACTCTAAAGTGGGCAAAAAAGGCAAATGTTAGCAAATCTTGCACACAGCAAATAAATAAACAACAAGCTTTGCATGTCATTTCTGTACTTATCCACATTTATTTGAGACATTTGTTACTCCTGAAACAAAGATTAACAATAGCAGCTTCCACATTAAGCTGGTGTTTACAGGATCTAATGGGTTCATCTGGTGGATTACTGGAGGGATGTGAGCTTAAATAATGCACAACTATACACACACACCCAGTTTAACACACTCAGATACCCTGAATTCTGCCTTCGCACTCCAGGAGGCAGAGAGAACAAGCTCTCGCAGTCAGATATATTACTTGCGGCCAAAGCAGGGTTCAATATCCTCTCCCGGTGTCTGTCGTTACAGTGTTGCCATCAACTGACCCACATTCTGCTTGTGCTAAATGGGTTAGTGTTATTGTGGCCATTTGGAAGGCCGTCGGAAACAACACTGTATGGCACACTTTGGCTGGCCTACTGTCCTCCCGTGGCTGTAGAGTATTGACTTGAACCAAACATGGCAAAGCAGCACAACACCGAGTTGTGTTTATTAGACATAAATGGTCAGATACAAAACAAGCACATTCAGAATAGTCCAAATGGGCATTAAAAAACGGCCACTTTTATGTCATGCGGGACTGAAAGGGGCTACACAACTTGTACACAAGCCTACACTGGGCCCTGTCGACTGGCATACAGTGATGTCTGTGCGAGGATCAAACGCCTTGTCATCCACTGAGTTTCAGCATGTCGGGTTCACAGCAGGGCATCACATGAACAATGTTAAAAAAAAAAAGATGGGGGAAGTAATGTCACAAAAAAAACAAAAAAAAATTGCTGAAGCCTTCAAAGACATGACCCAGTTGATACACAAGTTGAAAAAGTGAAAGGGGTCATGTGGGAAGCTATTGAAATGTGTACAGTATGCTCCATATCCATATGCTCTTTATGGTTACCACTTCAATTGACAGTTGACGTTTCTTGTGAGAGGTAATGTAACATCATTCATATTTTCTAGGTAATGTTTCCTTTTTAAGGCATACAGGCTGATGGGAAAGTCTGGGAGAGTCTGGTTTGATTCTGATGTGTCTGGTCTATGAGAAAGTGTTGCAGGAGAGTTGCTTTGTTGGGCAACCAACAGAGTCACATTCTGCCAAATGTATTAAAATCTTCTTGGCCTACTTCCCTTCCTGTGTCACAGATGTTAAAAAATGTGGCCATTTTCAACTGTTAAATATCCCCTAAGAGACGAGAAAAGGTCTTATGTATCACATTACCACTGAGGCTTTATCTGATTCCAGTTTTCCTTATCTGACCCATCACTACTGATGGTTGTTGTATTCTCTATTAACCCATTGCAATGCACAAAATAGTGGGAGAATGACCAAATATGATTCAGAAATAATTACAATGTATAATTAAAGTAATACAATAAGCTGCAAGCATAAGCATAAGTCCCCAGAGTCAGTCCATGAATCTTTTGCATTGTAACCATGCCATTACTTTTCCATATGTTTTTTTCATCTGGTTGCATGGGTGGCTACTCCAGACATGCATCTGACCCAACTGCTGGGCAGCCCATAAAATGTGTCTTAAAGTCCACTTACTAAAAATTTAATTAACACAACAGTGAGAGTGGATCATATTTCTCTCTTTTGCTTTTGTCACAGTATTTTTTTTCTCTGCTACGATTCAACAACAATAATTGCTGAGTCGAATCAGAATCAGGCACACTCGATTATGCGCCAAAAGAAGTAAAATCATGGAACGTGTGAAATAGGATAATCTATTTCAGGTGGCAAGTTGTGTGCATCTGTCCTTTTTGGGGAGTAGCTGAGGGTGTGTAATAGCTTCCCTAAGGGGAAGACAGGCTCAGTTCTCTGTTTGAAGTTCATCAGCATTCAGCTCGCCTACCCGGAGTACACCGAGGCACTGGTTAACACCCCATAGCCCTTCCTCCTTGCAACATTACCCCCCAAACAGAGGGAGAGAGAGAGAGAGAGAGAGACAGGGCCAGCTTTGATTTCCCACCACCACAATGGCAGCTTTCAGCTACGCTTTTCACAGCTGACAAAAGGAGAAACTCTACACACACCGAGGACGCACTCTAACTTAAATTTACCACGCCGCACAATGAGGCTCCCAATAAGAGCTCGGGCACTCAAAACGTGTGGCGTAAAATCGCCGAGCTTTCAGGAAAATAAGCTTGCTGCCTTCTCTGCTGCACTAAACGAGACATGCTTTATGCGAGACTGATGAACTTGACAGCGAGGAGGCCCCAATGTCTGCGTTGACCCGGCGCCCTAGTGAAAGCCGAGCGATTGCTCGCTCGCTCTTTCACTGAGCGAAACGACTTCATTAGGACCAATGCCTGCCAAACACGTTTCTATGGCAACCATATGGCAGAGGCGAGGAACAAGTTGCAAAACGCCTCCTCCTGTGTGAGCAAACAGTCTGACGCCACATAAACAGGGCCTAGGACCCAAGAGAGACCAACGACCCTGTCTCCCCTTGGTCATTTCAGCTAGAAACAAGGCCCACATTTATGCAGGGGGGCATGAAGATCAAGACCAACTCCACACCTTGAGTCAGGGTAAAGTTGGGGGAATTCACGAGCTGCTCAAATGTGCAATGCTACCATCTTAACATTATGAGCAGAGAAGGGCGATGAAGCAAAAGTGGAAGTAACACCTAAACATGCAGTCAAAGATCAAAAGGCGCACCTTGGCATCGGAAAATTAAAACTATCACCTAAACTTGTTAGCTTTTAAACAGGCGCACTGTCTGTATTGTTTCAGTGAATAACACAAACGGAATGCAACCTAACTGGAAGTTTGTATGCGTATCTGATACCTTGGTGTCAACATATTCAAAACAATCCTCAAGTTACATGAGACCTTTTCACCATTTTAAGAACGTGGATATTTTTACATTTATGTTTACTGAACACACAATTAAACCATAACGAATTAGGGCTTCTATTTTAGAAAGGCATTCACAAAAAAACATAAAAGCTTTGTGTTCATGTTTCTGTCCAGCATTTGCTTCATGAGAGAACACTGACAGAGAATCTGGCACAAGTGTATTAGAGCTGACCTACATACAGCTTTTTCAACACCTCATAACGAGTGCATTAACCCCCCAATGTCAGATGGCCCATTAATTCATTTATAAACATGAAAACTGACAGACAGGAGGTCTGCTTCAGCCACAAAACTGATTTAATCACAACAGTCGCAAACTTCATGGGTTGGCTCATAGACTAATGTAGTTTCCGTGTAAATTTCATGGACCCATTCACCCTCGTATTTTAAAAAGATAACGATAAGCCGGATACAGTAACTACCAGGATGTAAACAAAAGGAGCCTAATCTCATCTGCAAGGAGCAACAGAGCTAAAAATGACTCGATGTTAAGAATTCTATTCCCCCTCATGAGCAGCTTACAAGTTTTCAGAGCAACTTCCCGACGTCCACTGCCGACATAAAGTTAACAGCGCTGCTCCTTTGTTCGATTTTCGCCTTTTTAGTCATAAGAGAGTTGCCTTAGTTCGAGTTTAGAGTTGACTGGAGTTACCTTTGTCAGAGTATCAGTTACTGTAAGATGTAAAGAGCCAAATGAACAGTATTTGGCTTTCGTTTTACACGCCTGTTTTTAATTCTCTGCTCTCAGCGTCCTCTGTGAACCAGTGAGCAGCGCGAGCGTCTGGGGCGCGCGCCACCTCAGCAGTGTTATAAACTTAGTCACAACAGGTTATTACACAACTATACAAGTAAAATACTTAAAAGATCGCATTCATTACGGACCTTACATTAAGCGTCGGCGGCTATAATTACGAGAAGCCACTGAGTAAAAACTAAAGCCAAAAAAAACGTTAAAGAGGCAGCAAGAGTGTGTAAGTTTGTCGAAGTTAGTGAAGTTCGGTACTCACGTGCCGTGTTGTGGTATGGTCGCGTGGAGGTGGCGGGAGCCGCGCGCACTGTGTCCGCTGTGAGAAAGTGTAGAGCGAATTCTACCACAGTTTCTGCTTTAAACCTCGCTTGAAGAGGAGGGAAGAGAAGACTCGCCGGCTCCACCGTGTGGCAGTATGTGAGGATGATAACCCACAGAGTTAATAACATGTTAAGAGGAAGCCATCACCGCAGAGCTCTGTGATGAGGCCCACCTGCCGAGAGTCTACCACCCCAGGGGAGGAAATGAGCTCCAGATGACATGATAAAGTACTAGAAACACCTACACTTATTACAGTTACGCACTTTAAATAGCGTCGGTTTAATGTCTTAATTTAAACAAAACAAAGTATTTCCTCAAAATGAAAATGAAATGGTAAACAAAAGATACCAGAGGAAATGATACGAACCTATCAGTACAGTCAGTAAACTTACTGTAGATAATTCTGCGGTACAAATTCTATCTGTTTCCTAATGCTTTATTGGTTATTTTAACCATAAATAGGCACGGCCTCAACAGTGAGCTAATGATGAACTGGAAAATGTTTTTTCTTATTGAGAGATATTCTGAGGAAATGACAAAAGATTCCAAATGACATCATTAGAAAGCACCGTTAACACATACACTCACACAGTTTGGCTGGGTAAACTTTGTCAAGGGGGTCTGTGAACGTTCTTAATTCAAACATAAAACCATAAAACGCAGCTACAACGTACTGCCTACATGATCCTCTAATGAGGTCAGATGGGATTTTACGTGTTCTAAAAATAGATAAGTTTGACACCTAAAATAACATGAGTAGTCAAAGGAAAAAATCCAGAAGACACACAAAGAAATTGACAGCAACACGAAATCTTTACACAATTTTGCTTTGTAGTTTGTCAAATTCTGTTGATTTACAAATGTTTTGCCTAAAATAATTAAAAATGATGTTATTGGCTACAATATTCTGCCTCATCAGTGATCTACTCATGAACTCAGACGTTCTAATAATATAAATTATTTTTTTGAATGCTATAGTTCTAAATAAAAACTGCAGTTTACCACAGACGAACAGGAAAATGCAGTTTTGCAGTTGTATTAAAATTTATAGACATGATAGATACTGACTGAACAGCCACATAATTAAAACACATCAGGAGTCAGAAATGTACTCATGCCCCCATCCAGTCAACCTAAAATTAGCACTATTTTCAAGTACAGAAGGAGAAAATCTGCTGGGCCAATGACATTTAAGAAGTTTTTGACAGCCCAAAAATAGTTGACCTCAAGCCACAGACTGAGTTACACCATTTCACCATTAAAACACAATGGAAACGTGGAGCCACCAGAACCAGCACCAATGTGCAGCTCCACCTGGATTATGCTCCAGAAGCCATTCTGCCTTTCAGCACACTTGTATCACATTTTAGCTAAGGTGGAGAATTATGCCTAAGCATCTTTTATAGAGAGTCAGGACCTCAGTTACTGGATGGGGGTATTTTCTACAGTACAGGCGGTCGTTGGGAACTGGGATCTATGGAGATCACATGGTGTCCAGCAACCCCTCTAACGGCAGCAAACAGAGTTCTTAGCTGGTGTCCCATCCAGGCCCAAACACGCAGCTGGAAAACCTAGTGAGACAATTGTTCAGGGCACTGCTGCCATCTTTGGACAGGACTGAGATAATTGTTGCACAGTAGTACTGTATATATTCCTAATATTTTTAATGGATTTCAACGGAAAATGACGTAAAAGTCCACCTTTCAAGAACACACCGAAGGCATGTGGAAAAAATGTATATTTATTTCTTAAGCACTCAACATTCTTGCTACAAAAGTTGATGTCAAATGCTGTGTGTATATACACAAACTTTCAAAGCAAACACACAACCATTTGACTTAAAGGAACACTCCACCGCAGAATGATCATGGCACTGCATTGCTTCAAATGCCCGAAAAAAAACACCAAAGAGATAAGGAAGATTCCATACGTCCCAGCTATTTCTGATGCAAATAAACAAGGACTTTTTAAATCAATGACAAGATGTGCATAAAAGTTCTCAAAACACTTCTCAAAGCCACAGACACTAAATCTGCAGAATATGTTTATGTAGGTCAGTTTGCAAGTTGATTGGGCATGGAAAAAAGAAAAGAAAAGAAAAAATCATTCTGCGCTAGTGTTCGTTTAATACCAAAGCAGATGTCAAAGGACAGTGTTATGACCATTTTAATTAATAACCATCTGTGCTCGAAAGCACTGTCTTCAATAGGCAATAACTAATTAAAATAATAAATAAATGAAAAATGGAATAAAGTTATTTTGAACAGATTATAGTCATCAATCAAGTTATGGTCCCATTTCAAATAAACATCTTAATATAGTGGGGAAAGCATGCTATAATTAAATAACAAATGGCTGACAAAAAAATCTGCAGTCACTCATTAAAAGATTAAATGGCAGTCACTTAATGAAAGCAGTACATTTAACTTTGTAAAGTTTGTCTCCGAAATGTGAGCTTCTGATTGCCTGTATACTCCCCTTGCAGTCTATTTTAATAGTGATCTTTGCACAGGCGAGTCACTTTTGCTAGATTTTAACATGCTGACCTAAAAAAATAACAGAAATGAACAAATTTAAGTATTGAACATTCAATCACCAAATTTGAAAGAAAAGGATGTTATGTTCAGAAATGATTCAGTATATGTAACAGTCCATGCATGACATAGCAAAGGGCGTTGGGAAAAAAAAAAAAACACAAATTTGAGGCATGTTCAGTGTTTAGAGGTAAATACGTGTTAACTGGGAATTAATGACTTTTCAGCATATGCGAAAATCTTAAATTGAATTATTTTGCTTAGTTTTGTTTTATTTTGACTTTGTTAATGCTACATTTGTAGTGCTACTCTACAAGAATGACTGAGTACAGATCAATCAAATGTACTTCATGGCATCATTCTACAAACTATCTGAATGTTCCCAGTTTAGTGTATCATAAAGATGGGCTAATCTGCATTTTTTAAAAATGTTTCTATACAATAGATATTTTTAACACTCATTGTCACCATAACACTTTCACTGTGTCCATTACTGAACATGCACTATGTGCTTACCATCTCTAGTGACTTTATAAATAATACTATGCTTTTAGTACACCATGTATTTTACACCTCATAGAAATTTTAACTCTGTTTCTAACAAATATTCAGAGGTTATCGCTAAATGGGCTTTTAAAACCTCAAGTAAATATCCTCAGAATGGGTTAACCGCTTAAGTGTAAGCAGGGCTGTTCGAGTTTCTTATTTATATACTTTATTATGAGGTGCAAACAGTTGCACAAGTAATACTTCAAATTGCAAACAATTTAGCTAATTCACTTAAACCACCATTACTGCACCTCATTCGACCATAACAATAGATATGATCCAATACCTAGCAACAGACATTGGGAAGTATACACATAGGAAAATACCACATTACTTACAATGCCATTTATCTACTCCTAATGAAGCATAATATGTGATCTCAAATAAATCCCTCAAACACAGGCTTTCCTGCCCCTTTGCCAGTGCATAAACATAACCAAAAAGCATTAAAGAGGAGCACATCAGAAAAGATCATTACCCTATAATTCTCAAACCCTCTCTCCTATATCTGAAGGCCAGTACACCTTTCGCCACAACTTACCACGAATCTGAAAGAGTCCAGACAGAGGGGACGGAATAGAATCCAAAGTCTAAAAATCTTCATTTGGTCCAGACAAAACAGCTACTGTATACAATAAATTGTGCCAAGTCATTTTTACAGTTAAACTCCCTTAACCTTTGACCCATAAACCCCAAACCAGCTCAAATCTTCTTGGCCCGACGCCCAAGCTGGTAGTAGTAAGAGAGAGTAATGACGAGGAAGACGGCCTCGCTAAGGAGGAGAAGAGCAGCTCCATTGGAAAATGTACCCATCTCCAAGAGTGAGACAGATGTCACTGTGAAAACACAATAATTAAAGCTTTAGCTTTGCAGCAAACTGGTTTCGTGTGGATTAAAGAGAAGCCAGTGGGTGGTGGGAAGAAATGTATGCTGTGTTTGAATTCTGGAAGTCGAATTGTTTGCTCTAGGAACGTTATGAATTCAGGCCGTGGCTTGCTGCCCCCGTGTGACCGAATTTGCATTTGCTTCAATATTTGTAGTCTGTATATACAAGCAAGTAGTAGAAGTTGAAAGAAACCAGAAGAGGGCGCCACAACGCCTGGGAACAAACAAAGCAGGGCGTATGGTCCTTCCAGGCACAATGGTAGAAGACATCAGCTTTCTTGAAGTGGAAAGTGTTCTTAATGAAGTGTGAAATATGGCTAGTGTCAGTTTTCACTCACTTGTGCCCCTGAGCAATCTGTTCTGAGAGTGAGGTGAGGCAAGAGAGAAGGGTAGGATTGCCACTTACCTAGAAACTGTACACCGAAGTAGCACGCTTCAGTAAGCAGGGTCCATTGAATGATGACCTTCTCTGCAGTGTAGATGCCATTCCACAGGATTAATGAGATACCTGTTGGGAAGAGGGTCAAACTGGCGGTCAGACACAACAAAGCATCAATCCCAGATCATTACCGGGAATATGCTCAAAACACAAAGATTTTCAAACCAAGAGCTATTTCGATCCGACAGGTTTGGATCCAAAACCTGGTCCTGAGTATACACACTTTTTTTGATGGGGGTCCTTATTTTGTTCAAGGAATGACTAACATGTGAAGAGTCCCTCTGATCTCCTCCCACATGTCGGATATAGATAACATGGATACCAGCTGCTTCTACGCCCCTCCTAAGTGCCATCTGCTTGAAGGATTATCCCCACCCTACTCGAGTGGTTCCCACCACCTCACCAGCCTTTGATGTGTCAGAAGAACAGTCGCACCTTTGCTGCTCGGTACGAAGGCAAGGTGCTTGCGCCATGAGTGGGGTATCGAGGAAAACCGGAGCTAGCAAAGGGGACGTAAACACTCTTACATGGGGAATATAGCCTAAATCCAGCACAAATCCTAACATGCAGAGGCTGGTAACATTTAAATGAACCAGTCCTTGTTTTCAGAGCCAGAGGGGCTCTGCAACACTCCTAGATGGAAAATGCATATAATCCCATTACCACCCTATTCTGTGTTTTCCCCCTCGGGAATGCGCAAATCCATACAGATGCAGGAGGGAAGAATGCGCTGTGTTTCATTGTCAGCCCTGATAGAACCAAGACAAATGGACTGCTGTTTGTAATCAAATGAGCACCCGAAGAGGGATCTAAAAGGCTCCTCCACGGAAATATTCTCTCTCACACACACCCACGAGTCCAGCCCCCGTGATCTTGCATTATTGGACCTCCTGGGTCTATCTGCAGGCCCAAACCGGGGGTGTGATTAGTCCGAGCTGCTGCTGCTTCTGCTCAGAACTGACCCAGACTCGCCAGGGGGAGGCCATTACCGTCCCAACCACTGCAGTTCTGCCCAGTGGCCTGCCCCACATGAAGCTGAGAGGGACTGTACGAAGTCATCCATTTTTTAAAAGCCGGGGCTTTAAATATTCATACCTCTTACAATCCTATGTTCATCTGGCACTGGAAATAAAGTAGGGCATCTCTGTTTGTGAAGCCGTGAATACGTTTCCTGTGAATACATTTCTCAGCGAGTGGGAACAAGAAAAGGTTCATGCCACCACCGTGATTCATATATTATACTGCCGCTCTTTATAAGCAACTAATGTTGGGTGCATGGCTCCTATTTAGAGATGCAAAAACACACAACACAATGCTGTGATGGTGCAAAAAAACCAAAAAATACTCAACGTTCATAGGTTTATATAAGCATTTGCAGTTGAAAGAACTAGACTGAAGCTCATAAATAAAAATGAGATCTTACTTAAAAGCGCTCCTCCGTACAGTCTAATGGAGACGGTTGTGGTGGCAAGCTCAAAGATGACCTCGTAAAGTTGGTTGGGAAAAGCCAAGGCCTGGAACAAACAGGACCATATGAATCTACAGCAGACACAAAGGTTACTCTGTTTTTCAGGACCAACTGCCTGAGCTCAAAAGCAGGAAATTCTCCTGTAATTATCTTTCAAACAGCATTACAGCATGTGTAACCACTCAAATGAGATCTTCAAGGTGATCATTAACTCCAAGCATTTTGTTTACTCCACTGGAAGAAATCCTATTTAAACGTCAAGGATTCAGTTTATAGCCTTAATAGAAACAGAAAAAAGAATGGAAGGCGCGTGTGTATAAAGCTCACCATTAGAGCCGTGGCTGTGAAGACAACTGCGGAGATGATGATCCAAAGTCTGCAACGAGAAACACGTCACATGAAACAAAATTTCAATAGAGATGAGACACAGGTGTTCAAGGAGCTATGAGGAGCTCATCTGCAGAGATAACAACCGCGCCCCATCAGCATGCTGTCAAACGTGTAGCAATCGCAGCCTCACATGCTTGGCCACACACACACACACACCATTCTTACCTGAGGCCTATGGGTTCCCGGCCAGCAAACTTAATTTCATTGCCCAACATCTGACTGATCTGGAAAAGTATTGAGCAAAACAACATATAAACGATCACAAACTAGAACACTGCAGCAGTAAGACTACACATATTTGCTAAACAGTAAATACATTATTGACTATAATAAAACATACAGCATACACGCATAAAATATACTATACAAGGTTCACTCAAGCACCCGGCACATGGAGATCATTGTAACTTGATAAAAGTCATAAAATGTGAAAAACACTGAAATAA
The DNA here is from genome assembly GCA_032718565.1 of Distichodus sexfasciatus. Lineage (NCBI taxonomy): Eukaryota > Metazoa > Chordata > Actinopteri > Characiformes > Distichodontidae > Distichodus > Distichodus sexfasciatus. Next base: position 347,282 of record JAVGVS010000013.1, read on the forward strand.
ACCTAGAAGCAAGGCTTAAGATACAAATCGGGGCATGCCACAAAACAAAGCAATGATTCTGGTAAATTTGACCATGTTGATAGAGCTTTTATGACTGCTTACTTTAATGGCCTATAATAAAATAAGTAACACAACCACCACATTCCAGTCAGCTAGTGGTATTCTAACCGTAACAGCTACAAAAATCTAATGCAATCAACTTCCATTCTAACAGAAACAAACATCAAATTGTGGTAATGTTGTGAAACACTGATTCTTCATTAATTTATATTGCAGAGTGTCTTAACCAGGTGACCACAGAGGAAATTACCTCATCACCTCATTTGGATCGTACAATTTGGCAAAAGGCATCATGGCTACCCCAACACAATCACTACATGATTAAAGAACTTGGCCTAGCTGAGCGTGTTGGTCAATACTAGCAATTCAGAAAACCACTTTATTTCACTCCCTTTATTCTGCAGATCAGAAACATGTCCAACTTGGCTTGGCTGATCCGTCGCAGCTTCAATTTCTGTCTGCCAGACAGTCTGTTTAAAGCTCTCAAAATTCAGAAGTTGGGTTTTTGGAAGACTATAGCAACTGGTTCCTCTGAGCCAGCTCTTCACAGATAAACAGGAAAATACATGTGCACATACAACAAGAATAACAAAGAAAAAATATGCTCTGCAATGTAGGTTAGAAGCGTAACAAGAACATCGGCATAATGGATGCAAACCCCATGCTACAAGTAAGTTCAAGAGTCTTCAGAACCTTTAACCTCTTAAATCCTACAGGCCCATATGTCACATATGTTCTGTTATTATAGCACAGAAAGGGAAAAGTGCCAAGAAAAGTTTGTTTGTGTTGTTTAATGTATTTTTGATAATCCAGATCTGGTTATGAAGGGTTTGAAAATTAAGTTGTGTGTAGGACAGCTTTATAAAGTTAGTTATTACAGCACTATTACACAAGTACTTGTTTGTTGTAAGTAGTTTCGGTAAGGCAAACTCTTAAAAACCCTGGGCTTAGATACCCATTAAGTCCCTCAAAAAAAAAAAAAGGAAAACCAAAGTAAATGAAAAAAATCTCCTCTGAAACACAGTGGTAATAGAAACAACTGGGGCCTGTGTAATTGTGAAGGAAATCAAGTGGACACACTAAAAGGTCATCTGTCAACTGTCCTTTAATTATTCTGTTCCTAAGGCTAAGTGTAGATTGCACAAAACACATCAGCAGTCTAGAAGAAGCCCTGCAGAAAGACAACCACTTCATCTTGTCACAGTATAAAGCACAAACTACATTTCACAGGGAAGAAAGGATTTTCACTTTCACAATTAAGGTTTCCATTCATGAAAAGGAGAGGACTGACGTAGTGCGACTAAAAGAACTAAATATTGACGATTCTCAATTACTGATTTATATTCAAAAGCTAGACACTATATCAGTGCAAAATCTGATGAATCATATTCTCTGTAGTCATAACCTTAGTAGCAGATAAAACCTGGTAGATAAAAGGCCTCTTGTGTCCACTAGTTCTCTAATGTGCCATAACTTTGTTTGTCCCTATTTAATTTGGCTTCTCCAATTTGTCTGGGGCTTGCATCTGGTTTTGGGTGCAGTGTTGATGCTTACTGTGCTTTTCCCCATCCCTCCTCCCTTGAAACAAGCTTGAGTTCCTTTTTATGTTCTATTTGCTTTCAAGCTTTAGGGCACAGCCCGGTGTCTTTCTTGTTGTTGGTTTATTAGTCTTGTGCCTGTGTCCTGCCTCCTGAATACTGTAAAACTGCCACAATACTGGAGCAAGAGCATCATCTGTAATAATACAGATGAAGGAGCATCATTTAGTATTTATCTCCACAGCCGTATTGGTTCAATGTTGAACCTTTAAACAGTGAAGTTGTCAAAGTGTCGAACCTAGCTGGGCTACAAGCAGAGATAAAGTATAAACACTGCCTGCATAATTAACGAAACAAATGTAATAAATTTTTTAGGCCGACAGCACAACAGTAAGAGTAATAATAATGACTCCTCATGTGAGGAGTGAGGAGACGGGTTTATTAGTATAAATTAAAACTCACAACTCACAACTTAAATTAAACAGACACAACGTCTTTACTTTTTCTGATATACTCAGATACTGCTGACCCTGAATAGGATTGAGCAGTATAGAAAATGAATGAATGAATGAATGAATGAATGAGCAACTGCATACATGACCCTGTGTATTCTGCAAAAACAGGTCAAAGACTTCATGTCCAAATCCTGTGTAACATACGTCTCACAGATGTACCAGCAGGTTTAGCCGGCTGAAATCCATAAACACACCATGTTTATTTCCCCAAGTGATGTAAGGTGGTTAGTGACCTCTGAGTTCACATTTCAGCTGACACTGTAAATCCTGGAAACACATTGCTGAATTTTAACACAGCAGGTCCAGTAGACTATATGATGCCAGTTAGTGTCTGGTAGACTGCAACTCACAGCAGACGAACATTTTCACTCCCTGGAACCGTCAACATAAAGCATGGCAGGCAATGGTGGGATTACGGCTTCCAAACTATTTCAGATTTACTGATAAGCAGTCGACTGCCAGAGATGGAAACCCAGTCCAAAAAGAAAGGCTCTTGTGAAACTGGAAACTAAAATGAAATATTTGAAGGCAGTGAAAAGAGTAGTTCACAAAATGCTCTGATTTAAAAGCCCCAATCATGACAAATGCAGCTATTTCACGGTGACTGCTTTGTGTCTCTGTGCCCAAATCTAGGCTGTGGTTCACAGAGAACACAAATTGTTCATAACAAGAGGAGGAAAAAAAGAATAAGACTGGTCAGATGACAGATTTAAGACCTCACCAGGGGCATCGCGTGGCAAAAGTCAGAGACTGGTGGTGAAGGATCTTCTCTACATACAACAGCAAATAGAGTACCTTTTTCATACCTTTTTTTAACATGACTGGTTGGACAAGTTCATAATGTACACAGTAGCAAACAGTAATTTGGGCTGTTTGTGTCTTTTGTTATCCTTAAAAGCATTTTGTATTACATTTTATATAACCAATTTAACATGGGTCTAAATTTATTCTTACAAAATTTTAAAAAGACAATGAAACGATCACAGAATAAATCTGTTATTCTGAAGGGTCTGTTGGCTGAGTAGGCGACTAAGAAGTATAGGAATTAAAACGTTTTCCATCTTGAACATATGGTGGTAGGGGTCTAGTGGTTAGTATACTTGCCTCTAGACCAAGAGGTTGTGGGTTTGAATCCTATCTCCAACACTACCCCCACTGGGTCCCTGAGTGAGACCCTTAACCCCAAGTTGTTCTGGGGTTAATTCTGTTCCTGTTCTGTTTCTGTTCCTGAAATTAGTAAAAGAAAGTCCCTCTGCATAAGAGCGTCTGCTAAATGTAAATGTAGAACAGCGTTCCAACAATTCTATTTCCTTCAGATAAATTAAGAGCTAAATAATTTTGTTCAATCAAACATAGTGTAAATGTGGTCTTTGTCAGTAAATTATTAAAATACACTGCATATTTTTAGGGATAATATCTACAAACAGTGAAAAATAACAAATCATATTTGACGGATGCTACAATATTCCCAGGATGTTTCTCTCAATGTCCAACCAAAAATGCATAAGGGTTTCTGCTACTTAGAGAGCTCCCTGCTGTGTGATTTCTGGTCACTTCTCACAGCAGGACAAATCTTATTACCAACACCAGAGAGACTCTGCTAAACATTTTATCAGAAGTCTTGTCCAGAACGACTTCAAGTTGGATATAGCTGGATTTGAACCTCCAACCTCTTGGTTGTCAAGTAGCATTTTTATACATTACTGCAAATCTGTAAATAAACAAAGAAGCCTGCATCTCAGATCAGTATTAATAATCTAAGATACTTGGGGAATGCATGCAACAGCTTGTTCTCTATCCCAAAGCTACACAAAATAATGATAATTAATAACTAGTGTAGATCCAGTCGTTTTCTGTGAGGAAATACACAGAACGCTAGCCTTCATTTCCATGGCAAAATGAAGCAGGTGTGTCAGGCTGGGTTTATTAGAGCATGCACTTATCAGGCAGAGGACTTCAATAAGTGGGTAAAAATAAATATTTTGTATTCTTAGTCAATTATTCAAATGTTCTTCATGCACCAATGCATTTGGTGTGCTGTATAAAAGAGTCAAGTGCCTGCTAAGTAGAGCCTCTTTTTACACTTATTATTTCTCAAATGACCCATCTAGGGGCAGGAAGAGGCAGCCACAAAGTTGCCCATATTTCAGCAGATATTAAAGGCCCATTAGACATGCCTGATTCTGCGCTCCTATTTCTCTCCAGGCAAGAGTGAAGGATCAATCTGTCTGCCATTCCATCAAGCTGGTAAAAGCTTCTACATGGTGGGTAATTTGGGGGCAGGTGAAAACTCCATCCCTTTAGGGCAGGGATTAAAGGGTCTCCAGTAAAAGTCTTAGCTGTAGAAATGGAGAAGTAATGAAGGGGTAATTGTGATTGCAGGTGGAGAGACGTTATTTTGAGACTGGACGGATATGAAGACACTGGAGCCAGAAGAAAGTAAGGTTGAGCAGTGTGGGCTGGAGAACAGCCTGCTCTGCTATGTGTGACCGCTGATCTCTGGTCACTTCCAAACCAAAGGCTCTTTTCTTAAGCTGTGGGTGATGGGTGATGTGGTATAATATTTTGCATCTGACTGACTGTATTCTGGAGCTCTCTCTGTAGGCGTGTAAGTTTTAAAGAAGAAAAACCAAAGCCACGACTTACTGTGAATTTGACATGTCACTTGTGAACAACACGCTTCTTATCAACAACACTGGTTTCTTTAGTTAGCCCTGTTAAGGCTATAAAATAGGCTAAATAATATTGCAATTTTATACTGAAACATTAAAGATACAAAAAGATAAAAGAGAAAACCACCTGCTACAGTGATAAATGCTCAGATAACAACCATAAATAGACAACAACATTCTACACTCCAGCCTCATTATCATTCCTGCATCTTTAAACCCGAGAGTTTGAATAATCAGCTATAATTAGCAACACTTTGATGAAAAACTCCTGCTCACTGTTCCTACTTACAGTATATTCTGTTAGTTTTTAATTAAACATGCATTGTTGTCATTTCTATACATTTATCCATACTCTCATAATGTCAGTATCAAAACAGGTAATAATCAGTGGAATATACTAGGACTCGCTGCGAAAGTATACAATTACAAGCATTTTGCCTACTAGTATGTGTATGAACACTTTTAATCTACATTTATTTATACTATGAAGCAATAGCTGCACAAAATATTCTTTACTTGCTTTGAAGCACAACATATACAGAGTCCAGACAACCATGTCCAACCTTCTTGTTTCTACCACAGATCCACAAAACACTTGGCTCAAGCAACAAATGATATCTTATTTTCCGGGAAAAAGGCTCCACTGGCAGAAAGCCTACTGATCATTGTCACGAAGCCAAGACTGGGAAACAAGAGCGTGTCAAGTGCTATGGAAGACCTCAGGTCAATCGACACGTCACTACTGAACTGTTTCAAGAGGTTCACACGTTCAAAGAGCAGCCAAGATCAAACCGAGGGTTCACTTCATTACATACATATATATTAGACATAACAGGACAAATAAGAAGTTCAGAAATACGTTTATATTTTAAACATATCCATCTCAAATATAAGATGTGAGCATATTTTGATCACTGTGCTTCACATGCACAATTTTTACAGGAAATCTGTAATAGTATTACACCGTGGAGTATAAACCACCTAAATTTCCTGTTGTGGCCACAGCTGATTTCCTGCACACCTCACATGAAATGGAAAATAAGCAGTTCTCGTCCTTGAGAGAGTAACTGGAGATAACTCTCTTCCCGCATTTGTTTATTCATACCGTATGTCCTAAAAACTCACTGAAGCCGTGTTTATTTGTGTGCCGTGAAGGTAGCCGAGCTGCAGAGGACTGTTGAAAAACAGAGGTGATGGGTGAACGCCCCTTTAATGGATGCTCTCTTTGACATGTGCCGACGATCCTGCAGAGTATGATGGACGTTGCTAGTCGGAGAGAAGCAAAATGCCGCCCATGTTTCATGCGGGCCTGTTCTGTCTGCCACACAAATGGCAGTGCTTTCCACGAAATCCAGCAAACAAAAACAACAACAATAACAAAAAGAAAGGGCGGGCATTATGGAGGAGGGCCGTGCCCGTAATTCTCATTCCGCATTACTGATGCCAGCGTCTAATGAGGGAAGGCTGGAGCCAGAGTGACTGTTAGGGGCTGATTAGTGCTACATAAATGTGCCAGTCCTCCACCCAGTGGCCCAGCTCATGCATTCTGCCCATATCCCTTCAAGCAGGCAAAAGCTCTTGATACTCAAAATTTCTGGCTCTCAACTGAAAGCCCTGAGCCTTCTCTTTAACTTATCCTGGTTTCAGGCTTGTGGCTCTTCAAAGCTTGTTGGTAGAGAACACGCAAGTCACTTAAACACATCAAAAACTGAGATGCTTACCTTTGACCTGTGCACTTCTCCGTCATCGTCCTCGCCCCCAACGCCCAGGACTTTACGAGTCTTGAGACGGCTCACCAGATCAGTCTGGCTGTGCTTCTTCATTAGCGGGGGGTGAGGTTTGGAGGCCATAGTTGAGAGGAAGAGGTAGGCACTCCACTAAACTGTTGAAGAGAGCAAATAAAATGCATGAAAAGTGAGCGGCAGTTTATATTTAGCCCATATCTCAAGAAAACATATGCAAATAATTGAATGGAAGCTATAACAAGTGAACAGGAGTTAAGTAAGAATAAGATCTTAATTTTATTTCGAAGTGAACTACGTTTAGTCATTTTTCCGCTTGTTCAAGAACATCCAATGAGGAACTTGTTTCTGCAGGTTTTTCTGCTCACCTTTCTCACCAATAAATCACATCTTCTAAGAGAGCATTGTTAAATAATTAAATCAGATACTTCTCTGTTGACAGCAAACACAAGCCCTCATAGGATTTTGCTGACCAACTCTGATCTAAAAGCACGTAAACATGCCACCATGAAGGCCAAATGAAACTGTGTGGAAGAGGGGAAAAACAGAGGAAAGAAGAAACACAAACACAATAATGTGACTTCTTCAGATGACACTCCCCTTCCTTCCACATAACCAGACACACTAAAACATGAGATTCATCTAAGCCCTACGCATTGCACAACGGAAAGAGCAAAAACATCTTGAGAATAACACAGTATTTTAGAAAAAAAAATACTGAGCTACTGGCATCATACCACAAAGTGCAGTTATGTACACGAATATGAAAAGGACCGCTAGGAAATGCAATGTGAAAAGTGTGTCATTTTTTTACATTTTAGATTTAAGATTATTTCAAAGTTTCATTTCCATCTTTCAACCTCAAGAAGTTGCAATACTGAAATGGATGATGCAACAATCCAATCTGCTCCCAGATTACATCACGTCTTCTAAAACACTACAAAGCAACATTTTATTCACCTTTTGTCAAATCAAAACTACAGGAATAAAATCACAAGTAAACATTGGCACATCCGTTTCTCCTTTTTAAAAACATAAAAGCCAGCCTTAAAAAAACATTAAACCCTTGCAGAACAACCACCTTTCAGCTTTCATGTCTTGTGCAAAAGACGATCCGTGTCCCCTAATATAAACAGTCCCTCTTTTTCATACTCACATAACCTGGAGGTGCTTCTCTGAAATTCTTCTCTGATGTGCAAAACATCAGTGCATTGTATTAGGTCCTCCTGATTCTCATTCGACTGAGGGACGCAGCAGATGAGAAGCGATGGCTGGACTGCCCACCGAGCATCTGAAGCCTGTCTAATCTAATTGATTAGCCTGGTGTTAATGAATAGAGTTAGATTCGTGAGGCAGCGGTCCCATGTGGGACTCTGTTCTTCTCTACTTCGGTGTAATCAAGGGTAAGAACATAGGAGAGTCTGTTCGACTCGATGGGTCCAATCCACTTGTACAGACACAGTAGCCATAACAGCAAAGAAAAAGTCTAAACCGAATCTATTTCATCCATGTTACATGGACTGCACCCTTCAGACAGCCCCAAAACATGGCCGACAACAAGACAAACAAGAACTTTTTCCAGTAACGTCATTCCTACGAAAGCATGTAGAGGAGGAGACACTATCTTCACCAGACATTTTTATCCGTATTACACTGTGTATATTGGAAAAGGAGGGGGGTGTAATTGGAGAAACTGACTCATAAAAAATTTAGCCCCAAGGTAAATAATTTCAGAAATCAAGATGGCCAGTTGTAATGGTGTATAACGCGTCTGGATTCAGACATTCAATGAGCTTTTACACAGAACACAGTACAAATTTTTAAAAGAGCCTCTTCATACAAAACTGCACGCATATTCGGATCCAAACAAAGTGCTCTTCTTTTTTGTCTGCCCGACTTCCGTCGACAGAAAATGAGGCCTTTTATAATGCACGGAGCTCATAATAATGGAATGAGCTGTTGGTCTAAATGTATGAAGGCATTCAGCTCTGTAAGTGCATGGCCACTGCCTGAGGGAGGACGACGGCAGGCTCCCAACTCCTCAGTGTCCAGCCACAAGAAGCTAGTATAAGCCACTGAAATATACTGATAAAGCCTTTCAGACCCAATAAAGACAGAACCAAAGACTGTACAATACCATTTATACATTTGAATCAAGCCGTACAAACGCTGCACAAGTGACCCTGAAAGGTCTAGTGAAAAGTCATTTTTGTTAGCCTTGACTTTCTTTCATTCGATCAGGCTTTACACTACATTTCCAGCTACTCTAACTTTAAAAGGACGTTGCTTTTATATATAATAAAATTCACATATGAATAAATGTTACAGAGCCTATTCTAAATACCTATTTTCTATCAAACTATGAAATGAAACATTACACCCCCCTGGAATTTCCGTATCAACAGAAATAGGTCAGTAAACCGACGCTTTTAATGCAAAATGTAACACCTTGCAAGCCCATCTTTGGTCCATATATTAATGCTCTCCACCAGTTTCTGAAAAGATTAGACAGCCACCTGTTCTTCCTTTATTAATGTAATAATTAAAGTAATGTATGCACAACAGTTGTCTTCTTTAAGTAGGCGTTTAAAGACAGTCTGCTCTTTTTTTACTGAATTGCCAACTCCAGTCTGTATTTTCCTCTGCACTCTGCAGTGCACTGCACTCACTCAATTTTACAAAGATTGGTTCCTTTGCGTCGACATGTTTTGACCTGTGTCTTGCTCCATTCAGTCAGTCATCCGAGGGTTCGTTTCTTTGCTACATTTTCCATTGTGGCATGGCATTGTTTCTATCCCATTCAACTGAAATGTGTCAAACTACCGTTACTGCACTTTAATTAAACTAATGGCATTCATTTGCATATAACTGGAACGTTCTTAACATCCTAATTAGAGAGCGGTAGGAACTGGCAGAAAAGTAAAATCCTGGAGCATTACATCAAGCTTCATGGTAGCATTCTTTTTTTTTCAACGTTCAATGACTAATTCTTTCAGAGGTTTCCTCAGTAAAACTGTACTTTGTATGAGCTAGAGCCTTCTATCTCAGCCCAACACACCTATTATTTATCTGGAGTGAATAAACATTTGCTCTGCTTTATTATATTTGCATGTTCCGGGGGTGATGATCACAATTCAACAGTGTATAACAGGTTTGTTTCACCAGCTATATACAACATGTCCTTCCTGTTTGAACTTCTTGTTCAGGCTGGAGATGATTTTGTTTTAATCCAAGTGTGCAAATAAATAAATGCTGCTAATAAGTCTTGTTCCATGAAAGCAGCAGAGACTGTGCAGGGCTGTGGCTTGCTTATGTTATGTATTACACACAGTTACAAGCAAGTTACATAATACGACGCTGTCTTGTTTTCCTCCTCCTGCTGCACAGATCCGCTTTTATTTGCAATGTCATTCAACCTGGTGTTTCCACCTCCAGTTAATTTGAAAGATTTCTCTCATTAAGATTTAAGTTCAGAACCTTCCACATCCGCAGATGCTTAAATAAAGAACGCCCAAGCCACTTCAACGTTAAGATAATCCCGCGACTACTTGGCACTGGAAATCTAATTGACAATATCAGCCCAGTTGTTATTATTCATAATCTTTCAGCCACGACAGCTCATCCAATTGTTCTTCAATCTCTCATTATCTACACGGCAAATGTTAAGTTGCAGTTGCTTGGCAACCTGAATGGCATGAACTTTGTGTGTTTCATACAATCTAAAACACTTATCAAAGTGATATTTTTCTTGATAATAAATCCGCTGTTACTTCAGACTGTCATTAATGGCATGATACTCACTAAAACACAAAACTATGGAGCAGCTTGTTTTCCTTTATACATCAAACAGCTTAAAGAATTCTTAACTTTGTGGCTCATTCAGTTAAGCGTAAAATTGAATTTATTCTCAGCAATATGGAAATTAAAACTAATGAAACATCGAATTACTTTTTAATCTGTTTTGGTCTAAAGATTAGTTTGTGAATTAGGGCTTAAGACAAGACTTAAGCCAAGACTCTAAACCATGATCTAATGTGGTATAATGTTTTATAAGTGTCTATGATCTAGATTATAATGCCAGTCTGTCTGGAACAACACTGGATTGTGCTAAGGCTTAGTGGTGGTAGTGCAGGAAGTAAGAAAGATCTGTATTTGAATCTACATCATCTTGGGCCGCAGAGTATCTTACATCTAGGCCAATACCACCCCACACAGTGCAGGCAAACATGAGTCTAAATTGAGAAAATAAGAGGAATCATAAGCAAAGGGAGATTACGGCTAGAGTAAATGTTAGCATGGAACAGTGAGGTTTAATATAAATGTCCTCATCACCCTACATCCATCACAACAGGTAAACAAACTCACCGCACACAAAACTTTGAACTAAATGCTAAACATGGCAACATGCCACAGCAGCAGTTTCACTCAAGAAGCATAAACCACGAGAGAACAGGCTGGTTTTAAGAAACAGAATTACGCAAACCGACCACTAGGTTTACTTCAGATTTACATTTCTATAACGGATTATGTTCCCTACAGTGAAATGTCCCTAACGGCGACTAACGTCTCTGCACCCAGTCTCCCGCTGAACACTTAACACTTTCTTAAAAGCAAACCCTTGCCTTGGGTAAACATGTTTTCTTATGACGCGAGCTTCACGCCAAATGTACGTCAAACAGACATTAAAATAGATCAGCCAACAGGCAGCAGACGGAAACTGCTCGGCCCTGACCGTAGTTCATGTCCTTTTTTGGCCCGTCGCTTTGGTAACCCTTAAGCCGCGAAGCCCCTTAAAATAAACACCTCGGCGGTTGCCCGATCATTTGCTTCCTGCTGTTCAAGAAAATATTGCTGCAGGACAAGGGGCATGAAAAACGTGGGCAAGTGAGATCATTCTACGCTGAGGTGTGAGAAGCAGTTCGACAAGAGTTACTGTGGATGAGATGAGATGAGCGTCTTCGTCTTTGTCACGTGTAATGTACACAGCATTAATCAAGCTTTCCCGCACGTATTGTTTTGCCATGGCAACATGTTCCCATACTTCCCAGGGTAGGAAAGGTCACTGAAGATCTGGATGGCAATGAAAGCCATGCATATTTCATGAAGTGGGATCTGAGAGGTTAAATATTTCACTCCAGTACATATTTGAGGTGGAAAGCTTGACTCGAACATGTGCAAGGGGAAAAGAAGCATGACTGAAGCTCTGAGATGATGTGGAGGGATAAGTGAGGGAAAGCATCTGAGGTTTTAAGGACCAGTGAAGCCACAGAGTTCTAGTTTTGAATCACAAATGGATGCAGTGCTGCACTGCATAGATACAAGCTGCATTTAGCCATCCATAAATACAAAATCCAGCTTTTGAAAGAATAGCAGAGTATCTCCGAGGCTGATGTTCTGACAGGTCTGTCATATTGTTTTGTGCATAGCTTGACGACTTCCTCCTCTGCATGCGACAGGATAGACAGCCACCAGCTGCAATCTGCCTACCGAAAAATAACTCCTCCACAGCACTGTTTAAAAGGCCTTCAAGTGCACAGACCGGACAGGACCTGCTCCAAGCTCAGTATCATTTTCCCATCCTAATATTTATACTTTTTCTATCTGTGGTATCACGAACTAACACATGGTAGAGACTATACAATATGTTGTATATAACGGGCAGTGTAGTGCATACTGTATAAAACCTCCAGTCTAATCCCAAACACATCCTAACTCGTGACTTTTTAATAAAACATCAAACATGAGTACAGCATCAGGCAGAAAGATCTGATAACCTCCCTCAACTGGTAAATCCACAGGATACGCTGCAGGCACTTTAGGTTACTGTGGAAGTCTGAGATCCATTCAGTTACGGTCCCTGTGGAAATAACGTGAAAGAAGAGCACACTCAGTAAACCAGAGCTGGCATTAATTCCCATATTGCAGGCTCAGAGCCGATTTACCAGCAGCAGGTCGCACAGGCACAGGAGCAGAGCTCCAAAACAACAGCACACAAACTCACACAGCTTTTACTTTTTCCATTAGCAAGACCAAAACAATCTGTGGACATTCCATTAGGGTTACACAATTTAAGTGAAACTGACATTTAGAACTTCTCCCCAAATTAAACTTGTTCGTATCAGTTAATTTGGTTAATATTTTCCTCACTGCAAACTTCTCCCCCAGTCACATGATATTGATTTTTCAAGTCATATCACCTTGTCTTACATTTCAGATAGTAAAAAAATTACCACAAAACGTAAGATTCAGTAACTAACAGATTATGCTGTTCCAACAAATACAGTGCAATTAGCTGTGTTATGACAACAACTGAGACCTAGGTGATAAAGCATGTGTTAAACTTTACTAATTCCACAGTGTTGAGACAACACCGGTTTTCGAAATCCAAAAAAAGAGCACAATGTGACTATAGATACATGACGACAAAACAGCAGAAGCAGGAACTCAAAATGCATCAAATGCTTCATGCAGGAGGGACAAGGACATAATGAAAGGAAACACTGCAGGAAGTCGTGCAATTCCAAAATGCTTAAGCGGCTCAACATGGAGGAACAAGTTAACCATTCAACCGTCGATCTGATTTCCATCCTCAAAAATAGATTCTCTAATAATACAACATGGCCAGACATGCTGCGTTCCCACTTATCACAATGCAAACATTACACTATGATTTCCCATCATCCCATTCCTATGTTTACAATCCACTCAATTACCCTTAAAACAGCAGGGGTTAATGAGGCTTTCAGAATCCAATTTGATACTTCTAGGCCTCCAGACCTACCAACACGGAGCTGACTCACTCGACAAGGGGGCCGTTTCTACAACGCTGACGCACCTACGTCCTAACTTGACCCTTCATGATCAATGGGCAATTTCACTGAGGCCTTGTGCACAGTAAGAATCAAATGAGCAGAACAAATTTTGGTCATTCATAAGGGGTCAGGCTTCATATTAAGGTTAATGTGATGTGATACGTTTATAGCCCAGGCAACTCTGTGGGGCTTTTCAGGCCCAGTGTAACTCAGGTCAACAGCCACTGTGGTTGGTTATGTGCATTAGACTCTGATCTGAAAATATTTGTTTTTGTCCTTTGTATCGAAAAATAAAGTGGCACTATACTTAACTGACTGTTTTGCCTGCTAAAATCATTCAAAAAGATTTACTGAAACAGACAGACCCTAAACATGCTCCTATCCTCAGGCCATAAGAATTAAAAACCAAGATATGTCATGACAGCTTAACTTTTTAATTACAAACTTAAATCTCATTCAAATTAGCCTTAGTACGTTCATCACGCAACACAACTGCACACTTTAGCATAAATACGGTAATCATACATACATACATACATTTCATACAAATTGGTTACATGTTTTACAGTATATTTTTTCTGGGTATATTGTTCTAAATATCTGTAATACCTTCTGATTCATCACTTACTTTATCTTTATTTTAGAATTAATTTGGAAGACCTTTATTTACATGTATCAGTATCAAAACTTTGAATAATTAGTAGAGTTAAAATACTAATGACTATATAGAGCATGAATCAGCAACATAAACTGAGAGACATTTTCTCTCTTTGGAATTATTAAGTTGCTTTTCCCAAAGTCACTGTCCAACAAAGACCCCCAGGGCTAATTAGGCAACAAGCAGAAAAACTCACTCTGCCAGCGTGCAGCCATCTGTGTCTGACCAAGGAAGGGCAAGGAAACTACTTTCCATAAATTCATGTCAGGGAAAATCCGCTTAGTTTAGAGGTAAAAGGCCACGGCCACTCTGCACTCCCCATTCCACGTATGACTGCTTCGCGTCCCATTTTAGAAGAAGCGAGAACGGCCGGACGTAATGGAATTCATTCGGCAATCTGAATTGCAGACTTCATTATCATTTCCTAGGAATAAGCAGGGGTTCAGATTGATAAAGGTCTCGATTAGTGGACAATGCATCTCTTTTTGAGTACATTTTATTAATAGGGGGCCTAATGCACTCTGCTGCTGGTCACGCAGATGCAGCCTTAATCAGCAATATCGATTGAGATATTGACTTGCCCCTTTCTAATGCAGGAGGGAGGTTTTAGAGATGAGAGCAGCATTTCCAGGCTAAGCAACATGGATCTGTCCACACCATTTAATAAATCATAGGCCATCACACACAAAAGGCAGGTCTTCTCTCCCCGTGTGTGGACAAGCAACTGAAGCCGATATTGAAGACACTACTGAGGAAGAGTTTACGGAAGAGATGGCAAAAATTTCGTAATACTTCTCATGTCTCCTGAGAAATCTTTTCTTTAGTGTGCCAAAATGAAATACAAAAGACCAAAAATGAGGAATGAACAAAGAATATACAAATACGAGCCTCAGCGCTCTTTAATTACTGCTTCATGATGAGTGTTTCCAAATAAACCTGCAGACACATTCCCACTTCAGGTTGAACATGAATATAAACAGATTTAAGTAACTGAAGAAGAAAGCACAGACAGAAAGAGCACACAGCTTTCTATGATTTGTTGTACAGAAGAATAAAACAACTTATCCATGACTGTGTTCATTACATCTCAATGAACCGAGTTAAACTCGAAATGTCAAACTCAATTAAAATGACAGATGGCTGATAAAAATTGAAGTTTTATGATTAGTATTTTGGGGCATATAATGAAAACTGGCAGGCGATTTATAGCTACTGTATTTCAAATGACAAGGGCTACCCTCCACTCTTCATAACCGCTTTTCATCACCATAGACATAGACAATAAAGATGAAACATGTTTACCAACGATTACTGTTGCAACTGTAAGTAAACTTAATTCACACATATCTACATTGTAAATCTGTCATGATTTACATGACATTCTAATGACACTTTGTATGATTTCGTTCTGGATCTATATATATAGATTAGCAGGCAGTTCAAAATTCCTAACCAAATGAGGCGTGTCTTTTTGTGAACAGACAACAACGAAAGTATGACAGAAACTCTGCGCTTATCAAACACCTAAACCCCAGTCTCCCACAGGAGTCCCCCGGTGAGAGGATCACAACCACCTCCCGGCCCAATTCCGCACAGATCCCTCAATGCTCTAGGCATCTGGCTGTGTTAGGAGTCATTACCCTGATCCAAGCTGTTAATGTTTCACTTCATGGAGCACAGCACGTTCGCACTGTGGTGATTTCGGCAAAAACATCGGCGCCAGAGGAAGCCTTAAACAGGGTTCCTTCATGTACTGTGCACCTTGATTGAACGACTTTTGAGACAGGCTTCATCCGTTTACAGTGCTAGTGCTCTATGCAACCATCCACACACAGAACAAAGACATAGTTGTGGTTACTGTACCAATATAATGACAGGAGAACACAAATTAGGCTTTCTTGATTAATTTAAGAGCTTACTTTACATAGACTGGAATATAAGGGGAAAGAAAGCAAGGGGAAAAATTAAGGTTTAAATCATAGCTAGGATCAAATCACAGCAAGAGTCCTCCATTACACAGACAAATTGTGCATCTGTTATTTTGTCCAGTTACAATCCAAATTCATGCATCTGTATTACATCCTAAAGACTCACTGGGAATTCCCAATAACACCACCAGCACATTTAGTATAATTTCAGATAATTCTGTACTTCAATGCTACGGCTTTAAAATAAAATGGTGACAGATGTAGAATTGGGAACATTTTACGCACCGCCTCCCTCAACGCTTCATAACTTAGGAACCTTTCAGCTTGCCCAATTAGTTTTGCTTCACATGGCTGAATGCCGTTCTTTTAGCGGAGGGACAGAACGTGACCGGGCTTGTCTACCTGCAGCAATGCTTCTCCTCATTTCATCAAATCTTCACTATTCACTGGGGACAAGTGGGAAAAGAGGAAAAACACATTAAATCGCAGTGAATTTGACAGCCAGCCCACACCTCAAGGACTCTTATCCAGTGGCTCCAACGCTGGATTAATCACCCTTGACATTTACAGGGGGAGAATGAGTCAAGTGTCACACAAGGCAAGCTGTCAAATCCACAACAAGTCACGGATACCATATCACAAGTTCTCACGTACATTCGAGCATTTTTACTAGTTTAAAGCATTTAACTAATGCTTTTCTATTTGTGCCAAAGTGATGAAGTTACAAAGCTGATCTTGACCTTGTCTGATGCCTTCAGATTCTTACATGCATGTTCAGTTTCTGAACATCAGACTCAGAGCCTATCTCATATGACAACCCAGACGTGCCGTTCCAAATCAAGTGTATAGCTGGTGGCAGAATGCCTCCTGCGTTACTACCTGTAGCCGCTTGGCAGGAAGGCAAAAGGATTTCAATTCAAATCAAGGCCACTTCAGACAAAACCACATAATTACTCTTTTTGCCAGCCCATTTCCGGTCACTGGGCATCCAGGAAATAAGGCTGAGACAAGGCCAATCTCTGGACCTGCTCTCTTTCTCTCTCTCTAAGGCAGAACCATGCCACTAGCCTGCATGGGAGGGACTATTTAGAACGTGATACATATAATTTCAAAGCACAACCAAACATAAAACCTGTAATGTAAGAGGAAAAGACTTTCTCAGCCCATTAAGAAATAAGAATTGCAAAAGCAAGCACAAGTGACAAAACTCAAAAACTGCTCTATATATGGAGACAGTGCAAACTGGAATATACTAACCAAAAATATTAGGCATTAAAGAACTTGGGCAAACTCAATAGTATTATATAGACATCTAACCATCTGTATACTACTTTTTTTTTTAAACTTATGATGAAACTTTTGGTTTAGTCTGGTAATAACAAAGTATTCCCCATCAGAACATAGAATAAAATACAGACTCTATCCAGCTCATAATCAATAAGTTCTGTCCCTATATCACAGATAAGACTGTAAAACATGGCAAACACACAAAACACATTTCCTGCTGTGGTTTTGATGCTAAAATACCACAAAACCCTAGAGAATAATAACAAAAAAAACGCAGAGCGGTTAAGAAGCACTTAGACAGCAGCGAACACTTAAGATAATGGCTTTAAGATTCTTCCAGAGGTTGAGTAAATCTGTTAAATGAACGCAGACGGAAAACACGTTCAGTAAAACAAGACCAGCACAATAATAATAATATTAATTGCCTTCATGTAAATCAAGCACAGACTCAAATCAGAAAGCATTCAGAACCAAGACAAACAACTTACTATTGAAATGTGACCCACAGCGTCCGAACACTAAACAAGTTCAAGAATTTTATCCTGAAGTTTTAATCTTTTCTTCTTCTTTTTTTAACTGTATATTTCAAGAAAAGATTTCTTAGTTAGTTCGATGTAAAATCAACCCCCTCTAATGCAAGATAGGAAATAAAAGTGAGGTCAAAACAGAACAATAGGAGAAACTCCTCTCATTATATCAGCCTCTCACCACAGACAATAACAATAGCTGCCTTTTTGTAAAGAGTGGCGGGGATATTATGGACACTTTCGCTCCCGTCTGTAAAGTACTACAGTGACTACGGTAGAGGACGGCGGCGGAAAAATGTTAATGACAATAGTTTTTAGAAACAGTCAAAAAGTGCAGGTCTTACCTTGGGCTATCGTGTGAAAATAAGGCTCGTTTCTCTGAGGATTGTTTTACATCGCCTCGCTTCACTTTGGCAAGCGACACTCCAGCACGAGCCACACGCTTAACTTACCGTAATGAACACAGTAGAGTAATTGGCGCGCATTATTGAAGTCTATCGTAAATCGTCGAGTTCAACGCGCAGCAGAAATGTAAACCGGTTGCCCCCGTTTCCTCGCTAAGGGTCTTATCTCTGAGATCGGGAAGGGATGTGACTCAGTAAAAAAAAAAAAAAAAAAATACATGCACGCACGCACACATACTTACACACACACACGCACACACACTTTTTTTGTTACAATTTTTTTCCTGAGTCCACAAACAACTAAATATTTCATACAAATATATTTCATGTGTGCAACTATAATGAAATATATTTTTGTACAGTACGTATGTGTGCGAGCGTGTATGTGTCGTATTCTTTAGCCCGCTTGAATCATGCATGTATATATAGCATCACTATTAATTACTGTTTCTAAGCAGAGCCGACTAATACGAACACAAAACTTTGGCTATGATGTGCAAGCAAAATCACCCAATTCTGCTTAAGTGTATATGCGAGAATATATTTCCTTATTCTTTTACGTATATGACAACATAAACTAGTGTCTCTCTTACTCAGAAATAGCATTGAAATTATCTCAAGAAGATTACACACTCCTTTGACTGGGGCCCTCTTTGTGAGTGATCATGAAATTTTAATAGGTTCATAGAAAGTGTCCATCAATAGAAAAGATAATGAGGACCAACACAGGCAGCAAATTAGCGGTTATCAGGTTTTAAATGCAGCAAAACGCATACATTGCCATCTGCGTCTCAACCACAGCAGGTGCAAATCCATACTGAGATCCAAACTGCACATTATGTTTAGCAGCATCCTTTTCTGATGGTTTTTTGTTTGTTTGTTTTGTTATGGAACCTTTGCTATTGTGTGGCAAGCAAAATGCTTGATAAAAGGTCCAGACAGCTACATCATTGTCTGTGTGAGCTGCACAGTGATTACCATTTAAATATTGCACATTTGTTAGTTAATTGGGAAGCATCAGGCCATTCATTGATTAGTAAAAGTGACACGGTTTGAGCAAGCAAAGTGTCAGCAAATGGTTTGGCACTAAGAGGATGGATGCTTCGCTCATCAATGCAGGATCCATTGTCCTTGTGATGTCCGGAAACATGTAAATTAATCTGGTGTACAGAAGTTTGCTGATGGCCTATAAGCTGCAAAGGCCGGGGTCTTAAGTTTACTGGCCATGTTACAAATGTAAAAACCAGTGGATTATGGATATTTTTATCCATTAGTGCCAACCTCGGCAGTTTAGTTCTTGCATCAAGCTCGAGCCTTATAGGGTGTTAAATCATTTATCAGCAGCAGCAGCATACCTGTAGACTTGGTGTTGAGAGACTGGCAAACCCTGCAGCTTTTCACTTGATGTAAACAGAATCCCAGTGGTCCAGTAGTTTATTCCTGAAAGAAAACACAGAATTCTCACTATATCCCTCCATCTCTTAAGGCCTTAAAGTATGTAAAAGTAAAACTTCCTTTGTATCATACACTTTCTTAAATGAAAATATAATACAGACATGAAAACACTGTTGGAATGTTAAGTAGCTATACTTCCAACACTCCTAAAGTCACATTCTAATGTGCACATTAAAGAGATGTGATTGTACCATGAGTTTCTTTTCCTCAATAACAATTCGCTTTTTTGTGTGAAAACCATGTGATTACCATGTGAAGACTGGAATCTGCACTAGAAAGGTGAAGTAGAACCACAACTCAGAAGGAGACACTGTTTGAGCAGATTTCAAAAGACTAATCACGAACCGCTGGCAGTTTGGCTTAATTTAACTGAATGCAATTAGTGATGACCCACACATTAGCGGGTGTGGCTAATAAATTTGACATGATTTGGCAATATCTGTGATGCACACACAGACCTTCTGTGCTGAAAGAGCCTTAGCAACCCCTAGATAAGCACACAGAAATAGCCTCATCAGTAAGTCAGTAGGCTGTCTCTGCTTACTCATAAAGTGCGAAAGACTTCTCTCAGGGCGCAGTATTTCACAAACGGACAGGCCTGTCTCATCAACTGAAAACTATTCATTCATAACATGCACTTAGCATGAAAAAAGATACTTAAAAATTGTAGGAAGCTGCTCTCTCAGCCCCTGGTTACAGAGATGCTAAATTGTGTGTAAAAATCCCACTTCTGCAAGTCTTATCTAGTCTTGTCCACAAAATTCAACACACTTTTGTTACTTAAGTGCCCTCCTTATGGGTCTAAACAACAAGAGTGGATGCTAAGGTCCTGAATAATTGTTCTCATAAATAATTAGGGTGCATGGTAACTGGTGTGCAATTAGACCTGGTAAGCATGCCATTCTCAATAATAAGCACTCGGATAGGAGGATCTTCATTATAATTATTAAAAGTGAGCAGGGAGCAATCATGCAATGTTATTAAGTCTTTAAACCTGTCATGGCCTAATGTATATATGAATATGGTCTAAACTATTGGTATGGGTGGAGGTGGCTCAAGAGTTGGATTTTTGCCTGTTGACCAAGAGGTCAAAGGTACAAATCGAACTCCATGCTCTATTCTATGTCCAAATCTATTACCTTTTGGCCCCTGAGCACAGTAATTAACCTCATGTTCCTCCAGGGAAACTGTCCCTTTAATTAGGAAATGAAAGTCGCACTGCATAGGAGTTTCTGATAAATGTTTTAAGTGTATAAATCTAACTCTCACAAGTACATCGCTCAAGACGCTCAAGACTCCCAGTACAGCACACTAGAAAATCTGAAATTTGTCACTGTAAACGTGATGGTGTGACTCATTTCTCGGTTATTAACTGCCACAATCTTTTTACATCTTTTTACCACACTCAAGGCCCTGTTCCTAGGACTTAAGGACCCATTTTAATCAGCCCAATCACTGATTGAACAAATGTCTCAAAGCCAACTTCACAGTGCAACAAAAAAGTAAATGAATGTTTCTCACGCTGTAGGCTCTAGAATGGAACATTTCAAGTAAATTTGAGTCTTTATTCGTCAATTTGTGCAGAGCTTTGAAAAAAACCATTTCAAATGAGTACATGGAAAGAAATGCCTATTTCCATTCATCCAGGTCTACTTTTAGCACTGAGGTAAAACTAAGATGGAGACACCCTGGGTGGTTTAGTTCACTGTAAACACAGAAGTGAGAACACCACCTGTGCCCAGCATCTGTGAGACACTTGGCCCTAAATGTGACTTCTCCATGGCAACTGTGGCGATAACCTGCAGTTCTGACTCCACCTTAAGCTCCATCCTTTGTTGCAAAATGTCATTGATGTGTCAGAATGACAGCTTAGAAGGGATAAAGCCCATCAGTGAAATCTCGAATTCACTTTTTAAGACACAGACGCAGAGATGCACAAGGTGGCCCAAGTCTATGAAAAGATGAAATTACACAACAGACATTAGCATTTATCTCATTAACACACTGATTTTTAAATATGCAACACACTGGCAATGAACGCAAACATACAGTTGCCATATTATAAACATCTCCAGCTTGGAATCATGAAAGAAAGCTGTAGTCACTTTAAGGCGATCGAAAAGAGTTTTATGCATTTTCTTCTAGCACGTCTTGTGCGATTCTCCTATTTATAGTGCGCAATTTTACAACGTGGAGCTTCTGAGTGATAAGAAATGGGGAACATCTCCATGGCAACAGACTCCTGTGGAGATGTGGTGGGCAGGTGGGATGAAAGGGGGTCTGCCACAGTCAGCGGGAGGCTGGAACTACCATCATTTGCAGCCACTACATGAGGAAAAACAAAACAAACAAATGTCCCATTCACACCCTCACTTCGTCAGCACAGGGCCACGCCAGTGACATTTCGGCCGTGCCTAAAGTGAGGCAATGGTATTTGCAGTTTGTAATTCTAGGCTGGCCTACTTATGAGTGTAAACATCAATTTGAATCTGTGCCATTATTCGCACAACAGGAAATATCCATCATATTGTCTCTCCATATGGTGAATATAGGTAGGAATCTTTTGGTTATTTGCCATTTTGATTATTATTTCTCTCAGATTAAATAAAATATGTTGGGTGACTATTAATATTGCTATTATGTCAATTAAATTCAGACAGTTTACATATTTATTAATATTTTCAAATATATTTAATCTCAAAGCTTGAGCCCATCATTCCAATAATAATAATAATAATAATACAGTAGTAATATATTTATTAAAACTGTATTTCACAGTTTTAACTGTCATTGTCAGACCTGATTTATGAAAGATACATTTAGTTAAATTGTTTATGTACACTTGATATTTTCTGTAAAGAAAATGAGCTTTTTGACCCTTTTTGTGCTATAACAGGTAAGGAAAGGGCTGTATGCTTATGAGGTTATTCCTTTTCAGGTTCTGGTTAATTTCCTATTTGCAATTCCCTAATTGTTTGCCTATTCTTGCCGTGCTAATTTAAGATGAGGAGTAGGTGGTGTATCCCACAGTCACAACTGCATTTGGTAAACCACAAATTAGGCACCATAGGACAGATTTGAAAAGACAAGATGATAGACTCGGTCTCTCTTTGCCGTTACTATCTCTAATGAACAGATGCTTCAGATCTCACAGATCCCTCCCAGCACATTTAATGACATTGTTGCACTTAACTGAAAAAAAAAAAAAACCCTAGGCGATGCACTTCTGATTTGAGTACTGGTTAGCTTGTGGATCACAAAATAAAAATTTGCGAAACAGGGGAAAGAACCATTTTCTTGACTTTTTTTTCCCAGGCTAGGTGAGGAATAGACTGCACCACAGGCGACTCTAGAGAGGACATATGTACCTCCTGCTGCCAACACTAGAGGAAAGTGAGAATCATATTCTGGGAGCTGGGTGTGTTGTACCACAGGATGGAAAGAAAAACAGCATTGGGTTATATCACCCTGTTTCTTAAGGAAGTTTAAGACAAAGGGAGTGCAAGATTTAAAAATGCAAATTCTCTGTTATCCACACTGGAGGTAAATTAGTCCTATATTGAGAGATGGCTTTCTGTTCAAAGCACCAGCTTTATTATGCTGTTTTACGTCACGCAAGTTAGGCAATCAGACCTAATGAAGTCTTCAGCCCATGTGTGTTTTAGAGTGTGAAATCCAAAGTTTCTCATTTTCTTGTCAAAAAAGAGCTAGATCATGAACTTAACACAAATGGCCAAATAAATGCAACTCACTGCAGGACAAAATGATTTAAAAAATAATAACAATAATCCACCAATATTCCCCTTCAAAACAGAACCATTTCCTATTTTGTCAACCCTATAGAGAGCCACAGAGTGAAACAGCTCCACCAAGTGGATCTTTTTGATTACCTTCTTCTCCTAATGTTTTAAAGGCTTTAAGCACACGAACACATTTTTGGATGTGTGTAAACCCTGGATATTCATAGATCAGGTATGAACAGGTAGTGAAATTCTAAGCAAAAAGAAAATACTGGTTTCATTTGATTGGGATGAGGAGCCATTAGCAAAGATCAAACATCCACACACTTACCAATTTTGTTTGCTCAATGTGCAAAAAATAAGACTATGCACAATAATTGTTTTCACAAAGAGACTTTATCTTATTTTCAAGTATTCAAAAACTGTTAAATAAGAGCAAAAACACGTGGCAGGCAATAGGACCTTTGCCCCGTTTATAGAATTCTATTTCAATTGTACCCCAGACCCTTATAAACTATTCACACTTTATATTCAGAATTTTTAACACATAACTTTACAAAGATCACTAATGTTGCACCAGAGTAGAACTGGTGCAATGGGAATAGTCATAGGGAAGACAACATCTAGTCCAGTTCCTAATTGCTGGTGATAATGAACACTGAACATTCATCTCTAGGCTTTACTTGATATGTTTAGCATTGACTTCCAGCTTTTCCTTTAAATAAAAACAAGAAAGACAAAACAGTAACAGTGAAAAAATAAACAAAGAAAAGTCTACTTGTATGTGAGGCCCGGGCCCATAATAAGGCACCTTGTGCTATCTGAAGTAAACAGATTTTACTTCCAAACTGACAAATGCCATTCAAATAAATCTACATCTGGAGATTCTTAGTGTTGGCAGATGTTAAATGTTGTGATTAAAATGGTATATGGTTCATAATAAAATACAGCCACGATCTATGATTTAAATCAACTTGATTCTTTAGTTTTGAACAACATATGCCTCTGTTTAAAACAGGTCCAGGCCTATCGGAAATTTAGAAAAATCCTGTTATAAGGATTAAACAGCACTTGTGCCACACTCCATGTTCAAATGAAAAGATAACATGATTAATTCAGCTTATGAAAACGGTTCTCTATTATTTAGTTAACGTAAAAACAGTCTGCTTCTACGTGTAATCATATGTAGAAGCAGCAATCTAAATGGACTCATCTGACCCTATTGACAACCTCAGACCCACGCCACGATGATCAATTAATTATTAAAAGGAAAATTAGCAGTGGAAATGTCAACTTAAAAATTGTTGGGAGTAAAAAATGTGTCAGATATTATCTTCACTGCACATGGAATGTTGTCACCTGGCAATGTAACGCTACTATTTAAAAAAATCTAATTCAACATGCAAGTAAGCACCCATATTCAGGATAATGATCAGCCGTGAGACTACTTCTTGAGGAGGTTCCTAATAACTATAAGTCTATATGCAATCTGAAAAAATTACTATGCATTGGTTGATCGCCAATGTTGATTCTGTACTTGATGGATAACATAGACTACAAAAAAAAAGTTTCATGGTGCTACAAGACCTATCATGAATTTGTTTCCCCATGTGATTCTAGGAAAGCACGCTGTTAAAAAAATAACATACAACAGTCTGACCATCAGAGGTCACATAAACATCTTCATACATTGGTAATTCTAGTTTACAATTTTTTTTTTTACAATAGCAAAGTCCTTTTCAATATCACAACTGAAGTGCGTTTACAATATACCACCTTATTTCTACTAATTACACATTTCCTCGGGTTTTCTTTCCACTGACTGTCTCTCATTACCAACAAAGTTATTAGCAACAGGGCATGTATGTACATTTGGGTCCGAAGATGACCCTCTGAGCTTATGCACTGAGCCTTAACGACTCGTTCTCCCTCCTCTTGGAGGAGATATCGATGTCTATGGAATCTTTCCCAACAATAAGTCGGAGGCGTTTCGCTGGTGGTAGTGGGATGAAATCGTCTTCTTCATCGTCATCGTCCTCCTCTTCCTCAGACGAAGGATGCTCATCCATGTGCTGGCTTCCATACCTGTCGTTCTGTGCTTCGTCGGGTTGCATCTGCGAGGCCAGATGCTCGCAGTCCCCTCGATTCAGTTGTATCTTTAGTTTGGCCGAGCTGGAGTGCGGCGCAGGACTGAAGCCGTTGTTCACGCTGCCAGCGTAAGAGCTGCCTTTCTTCAACTCATGGTCCTTACTGAACTTGATGCTGATCTTGGAGGATTTCCCTTGAGCCTCTGCGTGCTCGTTGGACTTGCTGCTGCCGCTGTCCCTCCTCCGTCGCAAGGTCAACTTTGGGATCCCTGTGCTGTTCTCCAGAATCAGCTGGGCGTCATAGCGGGTGATGCGTCGTTTCCTTTTTGCTTTTCTCCAGGCACGGCGCCTGCTCTTAGACTTGTCCTTCTTTAGCTTACCGCCGTTCATCGTGGCATTGTAATGCCTAGAACTTTCGGGCAAGCCCAGCAGCACTTTGCCACAATCCCTGACGCTAGCAGCATGGGCATCCGGCAGATAGGTTGGGATAAAAGATTCGCCGCACGGGTCCTCAGTCTTTATTAAACCGTCCCTCTGTATTTGCGTAAAGCGGCGACTTCGAGATTGAGACAGCCGCCTGGCGTATCGGTCAGCCAGATCCGGCTCGGTTAACGTCGACCCGTGAGCCAGGTATTCCTCCAGGTCGGCTGGCTCCGTTTTAATAACTACGCCGCCTGGGACATGGCTCTGGTCTTTGAAAGTGCATGGTTCGACCTTAATGCCATCAATTTCCTGTGCCTTGACTAAAGTTCTCATTGACCTTCGAGTTCTGTACGCGGACGTCTGAACGGTCTGAACTGCTGTGGAATAGGTTAAAGGTTGGTGATTGTTTTCCTTCGCAAAATGCTGCGCTAAGCTGGCGCCGGAGGGTAGCGATTGAAAAGTTCCAATGGAGATTTTCTCCTTTTTAACAGGGTCATTTCTGCAGGCTGCAGCTTTCGGCTCCTTGAGGCCCGTAAAATCTTTCGGGTTAGAGGCTTGTCCCTCTGAGCCTCTACTTTGACTCCGTAAAGTAACGTTTGTAAGCGAAGGCTTTGAGGGTTGTGATTTTGGTCTCTTTGGTACCCTGTTATTAGCTTGACTGTGTTTGGGTGGTGAGGTAGAGGTGAACGCTCTCTCGAGAGACTGTCTGTCATGAGTTCTGGTTTTACTCAGCCTTGTGCGAGACGGCGTCCTTTTTCTTGAGGCTGAATGGAAAACACTGTCATTAGTCAAATAGTTCATTATTATTTCCACAGAGAGATATATATATATATGTATATATGTATACACATCTACAGATACATACATACACACACACACACACACACACACACACACACACACACATACATATACATATATATATTTATACACATACATACATACACACACTTTTTTGCATGGTCTGGCTCACACCTTTTATATACTGTTACAGATTTTGATGAAACACTAATATCGCACTAATTAGTACTTGGTATCGACCCAAAGCACAAGTATCAATATCAGACAGAAGAGGTTAAATTGGTTCATCTCTAATGCAAACCTCGACCTAAGACTGCTTAGCTATGGAGCAGCTCAACTTTAGAGACACACTTATTATATTTGTTGCTCCGAAGGTCCACAATAATGTTTTAGAAATGTCTGTAAGTCTTACATGAATGTATTTTTGGTGAATCCTGAGTATCTGCATCTGTGTGAGAGCCAACAGAATGGCTATCAGAGTTGTGACTCCCTTCTCCCAGCTTCTTTAGTCTGTTAAGTCGCTTGTCAGTTTCCCTCAAACCGTATTTACTGTTAATAACTGGAAGCGCCACGGGGAGTCCCATCTTTGATTTAAAAGCACCGGTGCCACGTCTGCAGAACAGTTCAGAATTGTCATATTATTTGAGGCTCATTAGACATGCTTTACCACAAAAAAAAACCTGTCAACAAATTAAACAAAGGGGAAAAAAGTAGGATACCGTTCACACGTGTAGCATTCACAAAATTCATTGTTTTCACCAAAGAAGCCATCGCCATAATAACATGAGATTTCTTCTCCCGGCTCAATATCTCTGAGAACTTTTACGCAAGCTGTGTCTCGGCCAGTAGACACAAACTGCAAAAGGAAAAAATAAAGAGAGTGCTTCAGTCCACTTTCATATCCTTAACATGCAAAACACATTTAATTTAAAGTAATCCAAAAAAAGTAGAACCCTCAGTTACCTTACAATTGGGGCGACAATCTGAAATTAAGAACAAAACGCATTGTTAATAAGAAAGTAATGTTTTCCACCTTTCCAAAAATGCATTCCTTTTCCAATGAGAAACACTGCTTTTGTATGGGTTTTATTAGTACCATGGTTAATAAAAGCAGCAGGTCCAAGCCATAGCTGGGCACAGTTTTTGCGAGTAGAGTACATGACACTGAAGTCGTTCTCCCCATGGCGTAAGATCATGTTTTCCTCACTTGCTGAAAGTTCGGCAATACAACCAACCAGGTGTTCAATCTTATCATTCCTTTTCCTGTAGCAAAAAACCCCAGACAGGCATAAATACATAATAAACAACTGTTTACATTAATTTATAGAAAAGGTAGGAAGGCATAACCTTAAAATGCATTTTAAGAATTTAACTACTAAATTTTTACCACTCTTTTGTTGCAACAATTTTGGCCCCGTTTTGCTCAGACGAATAACGATTGCAGGGTAATATTTCAAATCCGCTGTCGCTGGCAAACATGCGGAGATAAACAAAAACCTAGAAGGAAGGAATGAAGTCTAGCATTAATTTCTGTGAAAATTCAAGAAAATACAGCTTGGTCTGTAGTAACACTTAGATCTTAGATGTTCAAAGGCATACATGCTGTTTGAAGAGCTTCTCCTGTCCCTTAGTCTTCGGTAGATAGTGATTTCTAGACATGTCCCCAGAGATTAACTCCTTAAAGGCTTTTTCCAGGTCACTGTGTTTTTTAAAATGCTCAATGACTTCCTTCAGTTCTTCTTGTCTGCCTTTAACTGGTCGGAACCTATTCACAATTAAAACAGCATCAAAGCATCTAAAATATATTCAAGAGACCTTTCAAATCAAACATTACAGAATTGAAAATTCATGTTAAAATGCAGTTACCTGGTATTCATCTTATGGGTTTGAAACCCAAGATAAGGGTCGAGAATGAGTCCTGTGGTTAAGTCATCATTCTCACAAAGTTCCTTGGCTGTCATTCCTGAGGACGGGACATGGCGTCTCTCCGCCTCCAAAGGTCCAGCGCCAAACCCTAAACAAAAAAAACCCAAAACACATTGTCAGTTTTTTCTGCTTACAGACCTCTGAAGTCCTTTTAGACTCCTGATTACCTTCCAATTAAAGACAATTACAAATCACTCACGGCGGCTGCATCTCCGGTTGCCGATGGATGTCCTGACCTGGCGTGGATGCTGAGTACGAGTCTGACTCCCCGGCTGTTCGCTAAACTTGCTTCCATGCCGCCTGCCATTTACTACCATGTTCTTGGATTCTCCCATTCACTTCATACCCACAAACTGCCTGGATCAGTTTCATTGAGTCTCTGTGCTGAAGCGACAAGAAGCAAAATGGGAACTCGTTTGACAATAATAGTCCGGTTTGCATGAACAAAGGTGAAATGATGGGCTTTCGGGTTTCCACCACCTGATGCAATTCTAGTTGTTAACTGTTGTCAACTTTGGTCCTGAAAACCACATACAAAGAACCATTCTGAAGTATGCCCTGCCCGAACATATCTGAACTAATGCTTCTAATAATCATTAAGTATTTTGAGTTGGATTGGGAGCGTTGGGCATGTGAACAATAACTATTCAGGGAAGCGGCTTGAAAGATCCTGTTTTAAGATTTTTGTACTTAAAACCTGCTTGGAAGGAATGGTCAAAATATTAATTGTATCAAAAGAAAAAAGTGTGTGTGTAACAGTACGAAATGACATTCTGTCGATAAAGAATAATACTAGAAGGAACCAGGCCTCTAACTGGGTGTGTAAAGTTAATTACACGATGGCATCTAACGCATTCATAATAAGCACTTTAAAGTAGCTTAGCAATTAATGTTAGCTAGCCGGCTAAATACACTTTCCAACTCACGACCTGACATACGCTAAGGTTTCACATAAGAAAACATATACCAAATGTCAAAGTGAAATCCCCCAGTTACACTCGTCAAATTGCGTGGAAATTCGTTAACGTAACAAAGATTAGCCAGGCAGTTAGCAGCAGCGACAAAAGCTACATCTGTTTGCTAGCAACTTAGCATAAGCTTTGCTGCTAATTAGTTCTTAAAGTTGGCAGCGATTCTATAGCCAGTGCAGGTATTTGTTAAATACACGTATCACAAAAAAAGCTAGTCGTCGATCAAACTTTGTCGATAAAACTTCAAACGCAACATACAGGACTAGAATCGACTGGGGTTTGTTACTAACAATTTTAGCATTACGACTAGCCGGCTATCTTGAGCTATGTTACAAAACGCATGCTAATAGGAATCATCCAGCTGTGTAGTCCACGTTGGTGGAAAGCAGGACCGGGTGACCAATCCCGATTTTCTTGCCCATTATGAAACATAAAAGCTATATTTGCCTGGTGTAAACTGCTGAAACGTCTTGTTGAAACGAGCCGGCCGTGATGCAACCTGCCGGCAGCCTGCTAGCTAACCGAGCAAGTCTGCGTTTAGCATATTAGCAATGCAAATAAGGCCAGTGCCTTGAGCTAATCATCGTCGACGGATTTTCTAAAGATTCCGAGATTGGAAAAAAATATATAAATAGTACATGTAAACCGTATGCACGGCACGTCGCTAACTAGTTGACAAACAAGTAAGCTCTCTAGCCATCTAAACTAGCAAGCTAGCTCCCTAGCATTGTTAAGTCAAACAAGACCTACTCACTTAGTCACTGGTCGCCATAAATACGTTCCGCTCTGGACTCTCCATCCAAATGTAAAACGAGTTGGAAATATTAAAAACATAAAACGTTAGCTTTGCTAACTTAGCTACACTCAGAAAATTAACATTAAAATCCAAGATGGCGGACGTCAATGGAGAAGAAAGGTTCCACAGTAATCGGTCTCGAAAAATAGACCCGATTGTTAGTTTTTATAATATTTTTGTTTCCAAAATACACACATAAAAGCAGACACATTAGGCCTAATAATGCTGCACAGCATTTAGTTAAAATAAAATGTCAGTTAGCATTACTGTCATCGTTTAAGAACTACTTCCCCCTCTACTCGGAGGAACACTAAAGTAGTCCCGTAAAAACAATCAGTCCCTTTAAAAACGCGTTGCCAGATCAGTCGGTTCTACCCGTTAAACCAGACATTTGAATTTTGTATAATTTTAAACTAAGAAAACAAACTGTTGCATATGCTTTAAATGTAGTGGCCTATATTCTATCTTTTTCTGTTTAGGGCTAGGTATCCCCAAAACACTAGGGCAATAGTGTGGGGACCAAAGTTCAGGCCCACTAGGTCCTACACTAAAACAAACATTCTCAATTGACCCTAACCACTAGCAAAGTAAAGAAGGAATGAATGAATGAATGAATGAATGAATGAATGAATAAATAAATAAATAGACAAGACTTGAGTCTTAAACGTTAACGAGTTCTCAATTCCAACTTTTGAACAATCAAGCATTTCTGACAGTGAGATTTGGAAATTGCCTTTTGAAAGTTTAAATTAGATAATTGTAGAGGTCAAAATAATCATACATTTAAAAAAGAAAAGTAAAAAATGTCTCAATTGACATATTTCTAAGAGAAAAAGAGTCTCCATTGTAGATTTCTAGAAGTAAAATAGTAAAAATTGTTAAAATTCATTGCCATACATTTCTAACAAAAAAATGCTTTTGACATTTTAAATACCTTTTAAACATCTTTTAAATACCTATGGACTCTACTTGCAGTTTACAATGACAACAAATTTAAAGTGTACAGAAGCAAATGTTTAATGAAGTTTTTAAGTACTGTACTTATGTGCAGTAGTGAGGTTTTCACAAGAGTAACAATGTTATTTTTTTGTCTTAAAGATTATAAAACAAAAAAAGTATACATTTGGGAATTTTTTGAAATTAAAACAGGATCAATTCAATAAGATCAAATTTAGCATGACTAGCTTTGTTCTGAAAATAACAAGTCACTGTTGTTATTAATCTTTCTATCCATCTATACAAATGGCTTTCCAAAATATTAGTGTAAGAAATATGATGAAACAATGGTGTTCTGCTTTATTGAAAATCATGTAATATCCATGTAGAACAATTAGTTCAACAGGGAAGAAATACACTTCAAATAACATTTACAAAAAAACCCATACAGCATATTCAATACGGTCATGCATCTATACACCAACATACAAGCCATCATTATTTGGCACAGATTGGATAGAGTTAGATAGATATTACATAAAAACACATTATAAAATATGCACATTGTCTAAGTGAACACTTCCTGCACTGTTTTTTGATAACTGATCCAAAGGAGCAACATTTTACTAGGAACTCTTTCTGGATTTAAGGTGCAAAAATGAAATTCAAGATATCTGCCAAAACCTTTTTGAAGGTAATATGCACAGAAAAGCCCTATATCAGCACCCCTCTGTTCCCTGTCCATACCAGAGAACTGAAAACTGCTGTACATGATAAATAGCACCTGTTATAAAGAGAAGTGCACTATTATAGACAGCAGATTTCTAAGCCTCTAGAGATTGCTCTAGCATTCTGATCTGTTACACCAACAAAATTAAGGACTTATGTAATAGAGTACAATCGATTTAATATTTCTATCCTGTAAAACATGCTATATGTCAGTTAAAATGCCCAGTCTGATTCTGAATGTCACAGATGAGTCATAAAAAACAAATAAATGGCGGCGTACAACATAAAATCTGGGGGAAAAAAATAGTTTGGTAATTGCAAAAATGTAACTCATAGATAAGTCACTTGTCAGTCTTTTAGTCTATTTCCATGGAAAGTATTTAGTTTTAGGTCTAATTTATGGCAACAGAGCAGCCTCCAGTCCAAGTTAAGGCCAAAAGCACAAAAAATGAGTACAGTACTTCTATCTATTATAAAAACATCCATACATAAATCACCGCATTTAAGGCTGTTAAATATTTAAAAGACCAAATCCTGAGAGAAAGATTGCAGAATGTTCCTTACAATTCAAGGGGCATGTCGTTTGCAATCTGAGGCAGCAAAGAGGAGCTATTGTTTTACAATCTGGGCCATATGTCTTTAATGCATCCAATTCAAGTACATTTGATTCTTACAATGTTCTTACATGAAATATTACTTAGCAGCTTAATGGAAATCTGGACTAAAACAAAGCCAAAAGTAATGATGGCAAAGAAATACTCCATGAGGTGACATGACCAGGAGGAAAAATCTGGACATTTGTCACCCTGGACAGTAAATATAAGATTTATAAATTATAGAATTGTAACTAAACTTTTAATAGGGAATACAGTTGTCATCTTTAGTTATTAGGAGATTAATTAAGAAAATATGAAACACTTCAGAACAACGGTAGCGACTGTGGAATGGGCACAATCTAGCAAAATAAAAAAGCAATAGAAATTTCATTTATGATTTATATTTTATCTGATGTTAAATAAAATCTGTAACATCAAGTTTATCTCAGAAACAGAGTCTTCATTTTTTTCCCCATGTACAAAAAGCCCCATTCTTCACTTTTGACAGGGATGTATTTTTAAGGCCAAATTGTTTCTTTTCTTTTGCTTTAATGTCTGATATAACGGATTGAAGTAATGATTTTCTGGGGTACTTTAAAAGGAAAAAATAAGCCATGGTAAATAACAAATAAATAAATACATCCTTTTTCTTTACTGTATGGTATTAAAGCCTAAATGTATTTTGGCTATTATTGTCTTTAAATCCTTGAAGAAAATATCATCATTTAATGCAACAATTAAAAAACAGAACTTGTCTCATCAATTTTATTTAGGAAAACAAATGAAGAATTCCATGGATTAACAATCACTTCGCAAATTAGAAATGAGAATTGTTCTAACACAATCCCTTTTACAGCCATGTATCCCCATTAAAATGAACTATGAGGTTACCCCACAGTTTTACTTAATTATCACACTGTGATCAACCAGTACTACTTAAAATACTTTTTTTAATTGATTTTTTTTCTAAACAGACCTAGTTTCATGACATTCAAATACAGTAATCAAACTGGGCATTATCGTATGTCAAAAGGATATGAGACTTTTACTACTTGCTCACTGTAATCTAGCAGAAAATCCCCCACAAAAAAGCACCACTAAATAAGATATTTGTGTGATATGTCACAGTAGATCAGGCGTTTACCAGGCATGTGTATTTTGTTGTTGTTGCAGTAAGAGAAGCAGGATAGCTTATGCAAAGTGGAACAGGTAGAAATGGTAGACAACCATCACTAAAAGGTAGCAGAATTGGAAAGGTCTTGAGCTGAACATAATGAGACAGCAGCACACTCACAAAACAAAGGGCAGATCATTCCAACACTGCATATATAAGGAGGGATGAAAAACTGACTGTCTATATAGGCCATGGATGAGTTCCCTCAATGGGTTTTACACTTCCAGAATGCCACTAAATTAAGTAATGTGCAGGCACTGAATGCACTTGCTTTGTGCATATATGTTAGTTCTGTCTTCTCTTCCCTGCTCTTTCTTTAAAAGCAGTATTTCATCTTAATCTTTAAATAGTCTATTATAAACAGAAGCCGGATTTCTTAAAATCTTTTCTTATCCCACTGTCTAGCTAAAACTTTTGACTATTTGTACAACAAAATGTGAAGTTTTTCCATTTTGTTCTCAACTGATATTTGCATAGTTCAAGATTCTTGTTCAGTCAGTTGATGCTCTGTACTTCCATGCTTGAAAGGTAAAAAAAACGGTACTTTATTGCTGTTTGTTCCATACCTCACATTATGAGATTGTAGTCAAGATAATGTTTGAGAATGGAATGACTCCCTTTATAATTTTTATACTTTCTATTATAACTGTCCTTATATGTGTTAAGTGAGAGTGTGTGAGAGAGATGTAGCTACTTAAGTTGAAATGAACGGCAAACAGACTGGAAGTGCAAAACTCCTCTGGAAAAACATGGGTGGGGGCATGACCGTCCAACACTCTAGAGCTTTTGTCCAAACTTAATAAAGTACAACATTAAAATTGATGTCATATGTTTTTAAATATTAAACAAACTTTACATGTGACAAACATGCCAACCCTTACCCAAATGAAAAAAACAGACACACACACATACATTCACCCCATTACATTAAGAGAATTCTGCCACTTCTGTGTCTTCCATGTTACTTGGAGAACTGCAAGATAATAAAAGGTATAAGTTACACACTACATGTAAATACATATTTACATATTCATACACTTATTAGAGAAGACTACTGCCACCTGTATCAAGCTGTTCCAGATGCATCGGTTGCTTTGTTCTCTCCATCAATGTCCTCCACTCCAGCCTCAGTCATGAGATCAGAGATGTTCTTCTCCAGGTCATCAATTCTTGTACTCATCTCATCAAGTGTACTCATTAAGGAAAAATACTTCATAACATTTCATAGGCGTGTTAATGATACATAAGGCTGTGCAATTAATCGAATTTTAATTTCAATTTCAGCTCCAAACAATCACAAAAATAATGTAATCGACAAAAACAATTATAATTACAATTATTTTGCCACATTACGCTCTGCAAGTATACTCATATTTTGTCTTGTGTTCCGAATGACACAGGCACGCGCACTAACGCACCTTCCGAAGACTGAACGCACGTGTGTGTTCTGGTGGCGGTGTACAGTCTGAGAGGTAAAGATGGCGGAAGGAGGAGAGCAGCATAAAGTCTTAAATAGTAACACAAAGTAAAGTGTTAAATAATCGTGATTTCAAGATTGACCAAATTAATCGTGATTATGTTTTTTTTCATAATCGAGCAGCCCTAATGATACATCAATCTTTTTAATTGAATCAAATGAAAATCATATCATAGCAGACTTTGTGATAGTAGCAAACTTCAGTTACTTAACCAATACAATATTTTTTCCAAATTAAACTTGTGATTTACACACCTAGCGCAAACTGCTACATAAATCAGCTCGACTTATTATATAATAGCCATGTTGGTAGCCTGATGGTAAGGCCACACCAAGAGAACAAGAATTGCTCTGGATAATAGAGCCCGATTCTCAAGATGATAGAAAGTAGTTTGGAATCATTGATCTTCTACAATCAATAAGATCTAACCATATTATTATTACAGAAAAATTACTGTAGTCTCTATTAAAGAATAACATATAAAGTGAAAATGTCGAGCACATCTTGCCGAGTTCAGGATATTTCTCCCAATAATCTGATCGGACATGGTCTGGAACTTATCCTGCATCTGCTGCAGTAAGGTCTGCACCTAAAGAGAGAACGAGACGGAAATATCTTGACATTTAGATAACAAACCGACACAACGTCATGCTTATTTAACGCCGGAAGGCAGGCTTCATTCATAACTTGCGCGCCGCCCTCTCGGAGCGCGTGGGCGGCTCAGGGGTCGCGGCAAAAACGCGCGGGACGGAGTCACGCTCCGTGCCCACGCACACGACTGAAACCATAGTAACAAGGTATAACTGCGCCAAGACGAAGCTGTCGGAGTCAAGTTAAAGATACTCCATGGCAACAGTCACGAAAACCGCATAGTACCGAACGGTTTTATGAATAAAGCTTCTTGTAAAATCCTAAACTACGGCAAGCCATTAGTTTAAACAACATCAAAAACGTCAAAGGAGGGGAGAAGCCTCCAACCCTAGAGCTTAAGACCTTAACCATAAAAAACATTCCATAGCACTTTGAGCTCTAGATTTGATCTAATTTTACATTGTTACTTACCTTTCAATTTTTTGTTCAATATGAATGACTTCACTTCATAATGTATTTGTTTAAAAACATATGTAACTAATATAGAAATCCCGATCTTGATGATGCCGTAATTGAGAGTTCAAATCCCAAAGTACTTCTATCTTTTAGACAGTGTTAAAGGTAGACTGTTCCTGCCATTAAGAAACACAAGTTTCTTTGGACAAGATGGCATTATAAAGGCCTTTAATTAACCGAAAGACAATGATTTAAATATGTATATGAATATAATAGAGCAGTCAGGCATAACATCAATGAAGTAAGTTTTCAACATCATATCAAGAGAAGCATTTAAACACATAAAAATGTGTGAACACAGAAAACCTCTTTAAGCCATGATTTATTTTAACCCTGTAAAAAGCCTTTTTCTGACTAATTTATCTTTTACATATGCATCCTTACATAGATGTACCTCAAACACCCGCGTATCGTTATTATTGTTGCCAGGTAGACTGTTAGCTGGCTAGCCAACGTAATGCTAACTCTTCGCCACTAACGTTAGGCGCTGGTGTGGTCACGTTACTCACCACGGCTGTTAAATCCTGCGTGGATTTGGGCTCCGTGTCCGACATGGCTAAAAGCTCGTCTCTGTTTCTTCCAGTCCAACTGTCCGTCTGAAATCGCCCGCAAACGCTGCACCGCGCTGCGTATATCGCTGCCCACACAGTGCCGAAAGGAAAGTTGCCACTGAGAAGGAGCTAGGGAAAGCGCTACTCCCACCTACCGGCACGGAGGGAGACTGTGAACAACACCATACCATCCAGGTTTACGTCATGTTACACATTTCTATTGACGGCATTTTGTAGACGCTCCACAAAAATGTAGACGCTCCTATCTATTGCGACGTAACGCCTCTAATTGTAAAATCATGAAAGGATTACATCCCTACTGCAAATACTGCAACCTGGACATATAAATACTGTACATTTACAATGATGACATTAAGCAGACGCTCTTATCAAGAGAGACTTTCATTTCTAAATTCTCCCTTAAGGAACTTTGGGTTCGGGTTCAGGTCCTTGCTCAGAGGTCCAATGGTGCTAATGATGGAGTTAATATTTGATTTGGACACAAATTACAAATCATAAACTACATCACTTAAAAAATTATGCGTCGTAAACTACACAAATGACTGAAGCAGTGTAGCCCTAGTGCAGGCCATAAAATCGCTAAACAAGCATTTTCTAGTAAATAGATATTTTTGTAAAGTAGAAAATGTGCTCACATCCCTTTCTCTTGCATTAGGGGTTTGATGAGTGGAAGAACTCGGGGAAAGGGTTAGATTTTTACGCAGGAACCTGAAAATGCTGTTACTCATAGTCCCACTTCACTATTTTATCTGATTATGAGTTCCTTATAATTGACGTAATTGTAGTACGTGTGTACGGCAATAAAAAATAGCTCACACTTCTCTTGAAAGATGACTGAGTAAAAGGTAGGGGAATAAGTTGGAGGCTTTATTAATTAAGTAGAGAGAAGTAAAGGAAATATAAGAGGTAGTTTTACGTCATTTGAGTGATAGTGGGCGGCACGGTGGCGCAGTGGTTAGTGCTGCTGCCTCACAGCGAGAACGTCCTGGGTTCGGACGGCCGTAGGGTCTTTCTGTGTGGAATTCGCATGCTTGGTTTCGGGCGGTTTCCTCCCACAGTCCAAAGGCATGCACTGTAGGTTAATTGGCGACTCTAAGTTGGCCCCGCAAGGTGTGAATGTGTGTGTGAGACCGTGTGTGTGTGCCCTGCGGGGTGTTGGCCTTGCACCCGAAAGTTCCCGGGATGGGCTCCGGTCCCCCCGCGACCCCAGTTGGGATTAAGCGGTTCATATAATGAATGAGGGATAGTGCATGTCATAATAATAATAATAATGATGTCTTACGTATTTTAAGACCTCATGTAAAAGTCATATTAAAGAACATAAATTAGTAAATGTTTCTAGAACCATTCTAGAAACAGTTGCAAGCTTGAACAAATATTTTAAACAAATATGTAACATTCATATTCTGCATGCCCTAGGTTATTTTAAAGAACATTCACTGCTTAGTTTGTAGTCTGTACGTACTGTATGTCACACTAACGCTGTAACTATTGTTAATCCTTAACTCATTGAAATTCATATTTGTGTTCTTTCTAATGGTAATCAGCTTTAGGTTTAGCTTATAATGTAATTTCACTTTACAGACTGTACAACTAGATGAATCCTTTGCTACATATGCGCTCACTGAACGCAGCCCAAAAATCTACTCTGCTGACGTCATCCGCAAGCGCCACTGGGGTTTCGTCTGCTGGCCTCTGAAATGGGCAGAAATCACCAGCCCTCATTTGATAACTGATTTATTACATGGACTCGCCGAAAGCCTGAAGCCTTGACGCGGGTCGCACGATGATATGCGGGGGTGAGTCACCATCTCCAAAACTGCATGATGCGGCGGGAAAAACGCGCCTCTAGCCGTTAAGAGAGGAGATTAGCCGTTTAGCATCGGGTGGCTAGTAGCCTCCTAGCTAGCTGGAATGTCCTCGTTAATGTCCATCCAGCCCCATACTGTGGTTTTGTCGGTTTTGTGCGTTTTTATCAGGCCACTTTGATCGGCGCTCCTGTTCATTTCTAAACTTTGTTTTTGTTTTGAACTTGTCAGTACTATAACCCTTTTCTGTATAGATGTTGGGTGTTAATAAACGACTGGATTTCCTGTGCATTTGCCACCGTGCTAAGCTAATTGCGGCTACCGATTTAGGGATGTCAAGCGCTCCCGGTTCAGCTTTTCACTTTGCCTCTGACAACTTCTCTTCAGAGCGGTAAAAAGTCCAAGAATAATGTTTTTTTCTACTTATACACACACGCCAGTGTTGTTATTACACTTTTATCTGAGAAGTACAATGTCTTTCCCACTTTATTCTCGACTGCTATGCTGGTGAGAATAAAAAGTGTGGACGCTGTTTGCGCTTACTTCTCATTACACATTAATTATATTATTTTAGAACCTAAAAGTAGAGCACATTGAGCAAAGGGTGTTAAGATCTGTTTTGTTAAGTCTGCTTGTACTATAATGTCAAGAAAAAAAGTATGTTATTTGTCTGTTGTATTAAGTACTAGTCTTCTAAGCACGTGAGAATTATTAGCAATTTTTAGATTTTCAAGAAAATTATATAAATCTGCAGTGAAGTTATATTTCTTCATAACAATTTACATTTTTTCATAATGTTTTGATTACAAAGCATTAAATTTGCTTTCTTGACCTTAGAAATAGACAAAATGTTTCCCAAAATGTGTTCTCTAAATTCATTTGTAATTTCACTATTACATAGTTGTGTATCAGTTCTCAGTAGTAAAGATGTAATGCAGAACAAATGTTCTCTGACAGGCAGCGACTTTTGTGTTGTTTTGAATCAATGATAATAGCCTTAAGTCAAATTTAATAGCTTTTAATGTCCTCCATCTGTGTTGGAAAGATTTTATCAACTAATAAAACAAGTTAGGGACTGGGCTCCTGGTACTGTAGTTTGAGTTACAATGTAATAAACCCTTGGTAAGCATACAAATACAGTCTTTATGGTTGAATTTGTTCTAGAATTGTGAGTCATTATTTGTCTTTACATCTTTAGGTAATGTGATGGAAGAGGTCAGCAGGAGGTTCTCAGAACTGATTACAGTGGTGCTGTCAGGTGTAACCTTTTCCCCTGCTCACTAACACCGCCCCGTGACCTCATCCACACCGCCATGAAGCCAGCCCACGAGCGCAATCAGGAGTGCCTCCCTCCCAAGAAGCGAGACCTTCCCTTGAACAATGCCACCACCGCACCCAGCGCCAACAACACCAACAGCAGCAGCAGCACCAACAGTGCAGGAGGCAGCGGAGTTGGAGGCGGAGGTGGTGGAGGAGGAGACGAAGCCCCATCTTCGCAGGGCTCTGGAGCGAGCGGAGAATCCCAGGGTGGAGCCGAATGGGTACGGACTCAGCCCGGCCTTCACTATGGGGCTGAGGGACCAGACGGCCTTGCAGGGCTCCCCGTGGATCAGTACAGCATGCTTTATAAAGTAGCGCTCCCCTCCGTCACCTACTCTCCCACCAGCCTCCACCCGGTGCTCAGTCATATTTCTCCGGCCTACACAGTCCCCTCCCCTTTGCTCCAGCACAGTGGAATTCCTTACCCCCCTCTTGGATACACACCGATCCCCCATTCCTCCCTTCAGTTCGTGAGCCCACCTTACGCTGCCGCCGTTCCCTACGCCGTGCCTCCGGGCTTTGTGCCCAAC
The DNA here is from genome assembly GCA_032718565.1 of Distichodus sexfasciatus. NCBI lineage: Eukaryota > Metazoa > Chordata > Actinopteri > Characiformes > Distichodontidae > Distichodus > Distichodus sexfasciatus. The sequence goes on from JAVGVS010000013.1 coordinate 387,874, forward strand.
CCCTTGATATCGCCCCAGCAACCACATCCCGTCTCCCACCTGGTCCCCTATCCGTCAGTCCTCCCAGAAGGCTCTCCACAGCAGCAGGTGTCTGCCCACGTCTATACCAAGGTGGCGGCGCCTGCCGGCGTCCCACTGGTGCTGTCGTCTGAGCAGACTGCTGCACAGCAGCAACTGGGCACTGTGGGAGTGATGTCTGCATCGGAGCTCAGTCCCAGGGGAGTGCCCGTTTTCTACCACCCCTCGGGTGCTGCCGCCAGGGCCATCGCATCTCTGCGAGAACCGCACGGCGGAGGGCTGGAACCAGAGAGAGAAGTGAACGGAGGGGAGAGGGAACACGGAGGGAGGGAGCCACAACATGACACCGTTTACGGTGGCAGGAACGCGAGGCCGCCACAAGCGTTGATGGGGGCGGTTGCATTGGACGCTCAGCATGACAGACAAAAGAACCGCAGACAGGAGGGCAGAGCTTCACCTGGCCAGCGCAGCACCCCAGACACGGACCTGGAGGTGAGCGAAAATTGTAGTTCATGCCCACATGTCTGTCTGATTTGTTTAACAAAAAAGCGAAAATCTGATATATTTCAAATATATTCAGTGATATTGTTGAAAAAGTTGAGTCTGAGGCACCACAGTCTTATTCCCCAAAACTTAGAAGCACCACTCATGCTTGGAGCAGACTCTAAATGAAAAGCATTTCCTTTTTTACCTCTGAATTCACATGACCATAGTTAGACACATCTATATTTACAGATAATTTAAATAGATTGTTGGACAGGATGATTTTAGGGATACATCTTGTGAAAGTACACAGTGAAGTTTATACTGAACCTGAGTGAATTTTTTCATCCATTGACCTCAGTAGACTTAAGATACTTTTAAAAATAGTCTTGAATCCTAATTTTCCAGTCCTTGCATATTTGGAAAGTTTAAATCCAAGTTCTCTTTAAAATCCATTGTGCTGCAAGCTCAAACCCTCAATCAATAGCGATCTGTTTGTCACTTTCAGAGACAGCCATGTGATAGACTTGTGTCTCTTTCTGTCTGCCACTTTATCTGTGCTGTAAACATCCTGATCTCTAAACATTGATCTTGGATCTTGGTTGTTCTCATCTTTTATTTTTCCCTGTTGTCATTACTGACCAGCAGAAGCTTATTTTAGTGTAATTTTTATTGCTGCTCTGAAAGGCCCTCACAGTAAAACATAATTGCTCTTTGACTCCTGTTGTTTCTTCTTGTCTTGGCCTGCTTTTCCAAATCACCATATTTTCCTTATTCCGTCAAGCTTGATCGCCCTTTTGGTATATAAATGAAATATTTGGACAAGTAAAATCCCTTAACACCCATTTGTCCTTGTGTTTATATACACAGCAGAAATCGAGGGACTAAAAGTACAAGAGTTTTGACATGGTCTGGCCCGTGTTGAACACAGCACATATAAAATCTGTCAGTTCTGACCCTCTCTTTGTAATCTCTCAACATTTTTTCACCATCAGGCATGGATTTTAAAATGGTTTTGGCACAGCGTTAGTTGGTGACTTTTTTTTTCTTCGAGAAAGTACCTAATTCCTTTAAATCACCATTAGTTACACAATATGTTATCAACTTCCTTCCTTTATGAGCTGTAGCTTGTGTGTGTTGGTGGTTGAGCAACTGCCAGTCAGACAGTTACTTCTTAGAAATGACCAGAGATTTACTTTGATTTTCTGTAGATATTTCCAGTAAAAAGAAAATACACGTGAAGTGAGGTACATGTGTAAATATAGACCCTTTTGATTTAAGCATGCCATTGTTAAGATTAAACTCATTGTCTCACACTTCTTCTACTGTCCACTAGCATTTATTTTAAACATTATAATGCATACAAAAACCTTTCAGTTACTTAAGTTTTGACTTATAATGATGTTTTACTCAAGCTACTGCCTGTATATCCAAAACTAGGATGACACGGTGAAGAGGCTAGTTTTATCCATAATTAACGTTTACCGGCATACTGTATGATAAATAAAGGATGAAGTACAAATCTGACTTCAGTCAAATAAACATCTTTGTTGGAGGTCCTGGTGGAAATGTGGGCCAACCGTGTTTATATAATAATGGCTCTAAACCATTACCGGCTCCCTGAGAGGATAAAACTGAACATTTGGTAAATTTGGCGTTGTAGTCGTGAGACTTTTCAATGTCTTTCTGTGGCCCACACCAAGGCTTTTTGGCGTGAAGAGTGTACCAGATTGTTTTTGGTTGTAATTAATGTACTAATACAGTAGTTTTGTATGGATTAGCGTGTGTAAATTGGCAGTTGCCAAGGATGGTGTTTGCGTGTTGGCAGTGTACCCCTACAAGGCGCCCAAATGTTGCTGTGAAAAGGGAAGTGACAAATTTTTACGACACATCACTTAAAACTGCTTGTTTTCGCTGCAGGTTCAGCAGGTGGTTGGGAGACTGGCTTCGCCGGGCCACAGCGCCAATCGCAGAGAGTCAGCGCATGGCCCGTCTCAGAGCTCCCAGAGGAGTCGAGAGATTCAGGCAGAGGGAAGGACTCCTTTCGGCCTGCACCCGGCTGGACAGCCTGAACATAGAGTCCAGCCTCATCCGCAAGCCGTGCAGCCTGGCCATGCGGTGATCCTGGCAAACGGGCAGCCTGTTCTCGTGCCCTTAGATTACCACCACCACCATCAGCAGCAACAGCAACAGCAGCAGCACTACCCAGGCCAACCAAATGATACCGCCGTGGTCTCACCGTACTCCAAAGCCTCAGACGCAGCATCTGTGCCAGAGCGGCCTGGGGTGGAGCTTCCCACCCAACAACCTCCAGTCGCCACCGTAGCCCTGGCACCGGCTCCGCTCATTGCCCCTGCCGTTGCCCCTGCCCCTGCCCCATCTCATTTCATGAAAGGCGCCATCATCCAGCTGGCGACGGGCGAGCTGAAGCGAGTAGAGGACCTGCAGACTCAGGACTTTGTGCGCAGTGCCGAGGTGAGCGGCGGCCTGAAGATTGACTCCAGCATGGTGGTGGACATCCGACCCAGTCAGCATCGGCCCAGCCTGGTGGCACTGCACTTCACGGTTGGAGAACAGCAGAGCAAGGTGACCATCGACGTCCCTCCCGAGCACCCCTTCTTCGTTTTCGGTCAGGGCTGGTCGTCCTGCAGCCCTGAGAGGACAGCGCAGCTCTACGGGCTTGCCTGCCACCATCTCCAGGTGGGTGACGTCTGCGTTTCCGTCACCTTACAGCAACAGCAGCAGCAGCCCGTTACGCAGCCGAAACCACCGTCGCTGCCTTCGCAACAACAGCAACAGCAGCCCATAAACGCCAGGACTTCCGCCAAAGTCAACTCCACATCGGGAACCTCTTCCCAACCCATGATGCCGCCGCCGCCTCACCACCCGAGGCCTCAGGGCCAGCTCAGGATGGAACGTGCCCAGAGAGAGAGGGAGAGGTTTGACCGGGAGGATCACATGCAGGGATCAGGTTCGGGACACGCTGAACCGGCCCCGAGACCCAACAGGACTTCGGCCGAGCACGCGAGGAGCCAGAGCAGTTACTATTTGCACACCGAGGGGCAGAACCGAGCCGGTACGACATCATCCGTCTCGGCAGTGGGCGCCTCCCAGAGACGCTGGTCTGCCCCCGGCTTCCACAGATACGCCATCAAAAGCGAGGAGGGGGCGCGAGTCCCGGCGGCCGCCCCGAGCTCCTCCCGCCCCTCTTTCATCCCTCAGGAGGTCAAACTGTCCATCGAGGGGCGCTCCAACGCCGGGAAGTAGCAACGGCCTGCGAAGACGAGAGATTGATTAATGGTGGGAGAGAAGTGTCAAGCAATGGCAGGAGACAAGACGGGGAAAGAAGGTGCGAGAAAAGAGAGAGAGAGAATGTAGCCTCAGAATGTTTTTGAGATTTTGCACATGTGAGAAGATTACACCCCTCCTTTTTTTCCACCCCTTTTTTTTTTTTTAGTTGTTTCAAAGCTTGAGGGAGAGCCGGCCGGTGCTGGTTCGCTGCCATCAGTAGCGATGGTGAGACTGAACATCTGCGCTGGCTGCTTTAGCTGGTAAATCATCTACCAAAGCCTTCGCGGGTTGTGTTCACGTCTTTTTTTACGGACAAAATCTTGTTCCGTTCGGCAGACATCACTTTCACAGAGACGTCTTGCAGCTCGTGGGGTAAATGTTTATTGAAGGAAGGTTCGGGGAGGGGGGTTGAAATGGGATGCAGCCATAGGATTTTCGAAATCCTGCCTGATTCTTTTTTTTATCCCACACACATAAATATATATAGAAATATACATATATAAATATATATATATATAAAGTCTCCTACTTGATAGATTGTTTAGACTCTGCTACCTAAAGACACCTGAAGGCTCTCTCAAGACGGATTCTTCTGTTGCTTTATTGAGCTCTTGCTTTGACTGAGACGAAAAAAAAAAGTCTTAAGGTGATTCCTAAGTTGTTTTTACGCTTTTTGCATCTCTTCGTTCTTGCTAGACCACGTTTCAGCCCTCGCCTCTCTACCGAGGGGGTTGTCGGCCGTCCTTCGAGAACGATCGTCAGCTTTCTCACTCAATCAACCAATCTACAATCAATATCTTGAAACGGCCTAAAACGAGACACGGGCCCCCTTTTTTTTGTATTGCAGTCACGTTTACACTGTCCACAGTATCATGCTCTACCTGTGCCACGTTTTGTTTCGTTTTGTGTTGTTTTTTGGTGATTTTAGTATTAACCTTTTTTGAATCAGCATTCCAATTTCGCAGTGGGTTTCTCAGCACATTATTCCTCCCCAACCACAACAACCTGCCTAAGAAAACAGCTTCTCTCTATCTAGTACCTCACGGCCAGAAGTGTTCCTTGGTCTGGCTGTCGACTCAGTTTGTTGTTTCTTTGTCCCGGAGAAGGCAACGTCTCGCGTCCACCAAAGCGATCGCCGCCAACCAAGCTAAGACCAAACGCAGGTCAGGCCAGCGGCGAAGAAAGTGTGAAGGTCGAAAAAAGGAGTTCGAGCGGAGCGCCGACTCCATCAAAAAGACCATCGTCCGGTGGCGTGGAACCTCCGCTGCTCGGTTCAGGAAATCTCGGCTACCAAACTCTAAGCAATAGTAAGGGTGGAGCCTAAGCCTGGCTTACTCTCACCGCTTTGTTGTTGTTGTTTCTTTTAAATTACGTGGCTGTTTTAGCTTCCTGTGTTACATATGTAATGGATGTAACAGCTGCAGTCTGTATGAAGAACCTCGACTTTAACGTTTCTTGTTTTTTCCGTATTGATGCAATGTTTTTGTTTTTTTTTTCTCTCTCTTTTGCGTTATATATTTTCCTAACCAATATTCTAACCGTTACTATGTAGGTTTTCAATCAAGGCATGTAGTAAACCTTTTGATACAACACCTTATTGTTTGGATGAGACGGATCTCGATGCTTCTCACCGTGCGGTGTTTTAAGAGATCCCGGTTAACTAAGCACACCTCTTAGACAGGCTTCATTTTTAAAAAATGCAGGGGTTTCACTCCTCTTTTCCGTCTCCCTTTTTTCTAGTTGGTGTTCTTTTGTACAGCGTAGATTTCGTTTCTCTGTCCTTGGCAATATTCCTCTCGAGTGATTTTTCTTAAAACTGTCTTGCAATTGCACACGTGTACGTTTGTAGATGATTCACACTGACCTTTTTAATCGGAATCAGATATTTAGGTTTTTAGCTTTGTTTTTTGTTTTGTTTTTTTAAATGAAGGGAAAACTTTGTGCAGTTTCGAAATAAGGTTTTCTTTTCCTTCTTTTGGCTCATGAGAAACTGACAGGCGCGGTGACACTGTTTACATATTAGCCAAGACGAAAATGCTGCAGTTTCATTTAACTGATTTAGTTACTGAGCAAATTCAAATGAATATAATAACCAATGGATTAAGTGCAATTAGACCAAATTGTTTTTAATTTGAAATGGCATTCCAATCACAAACCTGACATTCCCGTCATTGAGTGTAATTCTTTTGGATTTTCCTTTTTTTAATGTTTTTTTTTTTTTTTTTAACTCATTTGACCACTTTAGTCTGATCCTTGTTAGATGAGACATTTCTTAAAAATTCCATTCTCATCAGATCCCTCAGATAAAACGACCTCAGATTCTCGCTCTGTCACGTCTTGGCAAAGCGTCAGCAAACGTTTTTTGGGGCCAGGATTACGTTTCGTCATGAACGATGCTCGCAATTTCCTCCTAACCTCTTTTCCGGTCCAACCTAATACCTAAAGGCTTTAAAAGGAAGAATATATATATTTTTTAGGTGGACGATGGATTGTGGTTAATGAGTATTTTGGGTCTTGATTAGTTTTGTTGGTTTTATGTGTAGCTCTCATATCTGACCAATGATGTCCTAGCTGTTCTGCGGGTAGCATTAACTCCCACCACTAATATTCTGTATGCAGAGTGGATGGTGGTTTGACCTCAAGTGACTGGCGTTATAGCCTTTTTTATCCAGTTTTGATGAAATTACCAAATTATGTCCATTACATGACCAAGGATTAGCGCCTAATACTGAACGTCGAATCCAGATTGAATTTTTAGGTCATATTTGCCTCTGTGTTCACTGGAGTGGTCACGTATTTCAAGTAGTTCTTCTCCCCGCTGTGGGGGTGACCCTTGCCAAGCCCCATTTTCACGCTATTAATAAATTTGAATCTCAGAACTAGTTCACTCTCTCCCTTCTTAGTCCCCTCCATCCCCTGTCGCCGCCTCGCTCGCTTCCGCAAGGGCTGAGCTGTCCGTCAGAGCGATAGCAGCCTTTCTAATAACTCATTCCTCCGCAGGCCTGGTCATTCCGTTCCGGACAGCGATGCGACCAAACGCTGCTTGTGCAGAAATTCAGCTTGTAGAACCAGTAGTGTATATTTGGTTGAACTTTACCGGTTGAGCAATACCCTCACACACAATACCTGAACGACGTACAGTTTCAGCACGTTGCTATGCAGTAAACGCACAGGTTTAGCCCTTGTTTCCCCAACAGACCATTGAACTCCCTCTTTCTTCGCGTTACACACACTATTAGCCCCCTCCGTCTTTTATGATCTCGTAATGCTGCCGTCTTCAAGCCGTCCTGCTACCGGCGGCTCGCTTTTTTTGCGAGTACAATAATCCACACAGTCCTTTACCTCCTGTCGTTAGCAGTCAGCCAGATTTGTTGCTACTGTGTCACGTCACGTCACTTGAAGTTTGTTCGGCGTCGTCCGTTCGCGTCGCTTCGATGCTGTACGTTGGAGTGTTTTTGGATTTTTATTTTTATTTTTTTTAAAGGTGCCCTCACCACTCCACATCTTCTCAAAATGCACTGCCTTAGCAGCTGTCTGCAGCCCAGAGGGCTCCTTTTTTTCTGCCGTCTCCGGCCCCTCAGAACCAGGGAAAGAAAGAAAGAAAGAAAGAAAGAAGGAAAAAAAAAAGACGGGTTGCGCGTGGCTTTTCCCCGCGCGCCGTAAATGAGAAGAGTTGACGCTACGTTTGTGCCTTCCCCACTGTCTTGTCGGTGTGCGATTACTCTGGTCGTCTCTCTTCCCTTCATTTTAAATCTACTTTTATATACACTTTACTTCCCAAGTGACCATCCCCCCTAAGCAAAACCGGGCGCGCTAATTTGGACAAGGCTCAATACGTATCCTTACGCGTTGAAATTACGTCCCCGGATCGTTATTTCTTGCGTGCATGCAGTGAACAGCGCCCCCTGTGGCCGACTTACGAACACGCACCCCGACCTTAAACTTGCATGCTTCTCATATCTCGTATCCCTGCTCCATGTAAAAGCAGTTATGCAAAGCCTAAGTCACCTATTAGCTCACTATACCACCCCCTTCTTTTAACTTTTATCCTTAAAATCAACGATGTCTTGCACTTATCTTTCCCCCGCAATGTTAGTTACGTAGTGACTATTTCCCCTCTTATTGAATTATATACGAAACCATGTTAAAACAATCATTCAGCCCGTGTGTGTGTGTGTGTGTGTGTGTGTGGGTAGAAGATAAAGTTTCTATATCAAGCTTGTCTATAACGCCTTAAGACGTGCATCGTATGTCGCTTACGAGTGACTCGCTCTCATCACGCTTTTTTAAAACCTTTCGTTTCGAGGCAGTGCGTGATCTCACCTCTTGTGTTGATTTGTCCACAAATAGGAGAGGGCCCCCCTTTAAAAAAAATACAATTTAAAAAGGTAACCCGGTTCTCCTCTTCGTGAGGGATTTAAAAACCTTGTGGCATTCGGTTATGGTCACTCGCAGATGCTCTCACTGATTGTACGATGACCTAGGTGACAGCCTCACGACGTACGTCCTTGAATGTTTCAATTGATACGCTTTTTCCGAGAACCGCGGGCGGCTGAATCTCGGCAGGCCTTTCGAACTAGCGTTTGGCCTCTAACCCTCGTCAGGGTCGGGATTGCCGTCAGCCGGAAATCATGGGAAATGCGGTGTGTGTGTGTGTGTGAGAGTTGGTCTCTAGAGTCAACTGTTTTCGTACAGCGTCTTAAGCCTTATGCCACAGTGTGAACTCTGTGTTGGGAGGGTGGATGAATGTTCAAATCTTGATTCGGTGACATTTCTGTTCTTGGTTTTAGTATCATCTAATTATGTCCGATTTTTCGGAAACTCTTGCTTTAAGTCGGAGCTCGAAGTCGTGATGCGCGTATGTTTTTGTGTAGAACCCAGATGGAACGAGGCATCGTTTGCAGAAAGGAGTAGGTAAAAGGAGATTGACTTCAGGAGAAAGTTGAACTGATTTGAAATTCTTAAAGGAGTAACTATGTACTTTTCGATTTGACATTGTACCTTTTTTTGGCACTAAGTGACACTGCTTTCTTTTATTTTTAATGTGACGTGTGACTGGTTTTTTAAAAAAAGAAACAGCATCTTTCTTTAATGCATAAAAGAACTGCAAAATATATGCAATGACGTGTATGTAATATTCAATCCTCAAGTATAATCCAGGTTGTACAAACTTTGTATAGTGAGTTTTAATATCCTATGGCCGTACCAATATGTATTAATTCTTATCAGAAGCCTTAGAGTCGTCTACCCAAAGTGCTCCCTTAGACTACCCTACACCTACCTGAACTTTACAAAGCATTAATAACTATATTTTGTTGCGTTTTTATTTGTACCCTTTTGGAATAAAATAGATTTGTACTGTATATTTGTACCTCTCTGTGAACTACTTAGGGCTGTTTTGTTTTTTTGTTTTTCTCTTTTTTGTTTTTTTTCGTTTTGCTGTTTTAATTCTATGTAAGGACACAAAGATATTGTATTTTTATTGTTACAGCTAACTTCTTGGAAACATTGCATTTATCATGTTTGTTAAGTAAACACAATATAATATATATAATATTACCAACGTTTCCTGCCTCATTTTCGTAATTAATGTGTCGGCGTTGCAAACGCTCTCAGTTGTCACGCTCGGGTGCCACATTTTGCTCCTGTAAGGCTACAGCGGAGCAGAGTTTAGCTAGCTGCATAATTTTATTATAGCATATTTATCTCGTCTGCCATCTGGCCGGCCTTGAGTTGTCTGCCTTGTGTTAAACGAGAGAAAACACTAGATACAGAACTGTGGCCTTTCAGGATATGCCTTTAATATGCCTGAGGGATCTTACATTTTGACAGTAAATGCGGACCAGTCCTCATGTACCGTACTGTGCTTTGGACATCTTTATGTTTTCCCTGCCACCAGCATACCCAGTTGCAATCAGTAGTGCATTATCAATCCTTTTAGGAGTCTGTGAACGTTTCGAACAGTAGAAAATCGGTCATAAAATGTCAATATATTGATTATTAATCGACATATTTTATTAGACGTCAATTTATTAAAATTAGCCAATATTTCAACTGAATGGCCTAACGTATGCTTTCCAAATTCCAATTAAGCTGACCTTGTAAGGTCCCAATGGAAATCAAGTGTAAATATCATGTGCTGAACAATCACTGTTGAAAAGAATCATAATGTTGAAACTTTCAGTGTACGTAGACTTTCATTAAGTCTAGTAACAAGAAAAACTTGTGGTCTTGAGAAAACAACTGTACCTCAAGAAACAATGTCGACGCCTGTCCTCTAGCGACTTCTGTTTTCAAATGTTAGAAATATGGATGATTAGTATGCTATTTTTTTTAGCAGGGGCGCACAGAATTAGGATTTTGGGTCTGTTTTTTTTTTCAATCACTGCACTGTGGTGTTTAGATTCACATAGACCACAGGATGGCAGCCCCTGATGGTTCCACCAGCAATTTACACTTACAGCACTCTTATCCAAAGTGACTCGCATTTTTCCTAATTTCAGGTAGTTTCCCTAAGTGTCTTGCTCAGAGACCCAATCATGCTAGTGCTGGATGTAGGATTCCAACTCGCAACCTCTTGGTCCAGAGGTGAGTATCCTAACTACTAGACCACCACTGCCAACCCTACACTTCTGACCAGGATAAAACCTGCTTAGATTCAGATGGAAATACCAAGTCTTAAGTGTGTGTGTGTTGTGTGTGTGTGGCATGGCTGCTGATAACTGATGGCAGCATTTTCAGCATTGATGCATGCCCTGTGCATACTAGACGTCCTTATAGTGTGTCCTTGGACCTGGCCTTGTCACACCTTGGAGCTGGAATGGGGACGAGTCTGCACTGTGGGGCTTCTGAGCACTACTTGGCTCTGTCTGGCGGTGTGGAGGCTTATAAAGGCCTCTTTGTTTGAAGCATGTGGAAGTGCGTTTCAGAGCAGAGCGTTGTGTTTACTGAACTGGCAGGACACAGACACAGACGAGGACACACCCTTGAGCAGTTAGGTCAACGTTTATTCCACAGTCTATCCCTGGTTTCATTGTGATCTTCAGATCTATTTATCCAGTAACTGATAATGGAGCATTTTTCGAAGCGTGACCCGATAATTACATAATTGTCCTTTCGGCTCCTGGTCCGTCCGCCGTCATTTTGGCCTTTGCAGACATCTGTAAACATGATCGTCAAGAGTGTCCTGATTGACTAACCAAAAAAAAAAAAAGGCAATTTGTCGTTAGGTCCCACTCCTTGGATTAATTGGAACTGAACTAAGCAGGCATACAAGAAAAGAACACGAGTTCATAAAACATCAAGAACATTTAGCATACAACATGCAGGTTTCGGCTAAAGCAGCCCCCAATGCCAGCTTGAGCTTCACCAAGCTTTTTTGGAATGGGACATCAACGGTCAATAAAAGATTTCTTAATGCATTAAACCCCTTGCCTTGTGACCAATTAAACTGCATATCTGAAAAAAGTTCTAGATAAGCATTCATGAAGTCAGAAACGGATAATTGTTTTATGACCGAGGTCGTCGTAGGATGGGGAGGAATCTGATTCCAGACTGACTGTAATCACTTATGTGCTTTATGAAGTTCACTTCCAAAATCAGAACAAACAAATGTCCTTAATATGCAGCGACAAAAGTCACGACCCTCGAACCGAGCTTCGTTTATACGTCGTCATTCAATAAATATTCCACGAAAAGCTGGGGGATGTGTTACCTTGGGATGCCCAAAAACTAAAACACTGGATCTAGTGGTCATCTCAAAGTAAAAGTGCTAGTCTAGAATCAGAATGTTCCTTCTTTTTTTTTTTTTTTTGTACAGCAATCTTAGTCCTAAAGCCTGAGTCTAGAGCAGCACTTGGAGCTCTGAGATGCTGTATGAAAACTGGCCCTGATGCTCTAGAGTTGCCTGAGTTGTGTGATCTGCTGCATTTGAGTTTCTTTCCGTTCACGTCATCTGCATAGTAATAGAAAGTGTCAGATATATGTGTATAAGCACAGATCGTTTTTTTTTTTTTTTTTTGCATAGTGATTCGAGCCACTCGTTGTAGCTGTATTGTAGAATGTGTCTCTCTCTTTCTCCAGTCTTTTTTTTCCCTCCATCCATCCTTAATAACAGCTGAGCGTCTCAATGATAAACCTTTATCCGGTACACACTTTACATTGCCGTTTTCGCAACAGCAGCTTATTCCGTTAAGCGTTGAAGAGGTATTATTAAGGACGACATGTTAAGGACCAAAAAAAAAAAAACGGTCACAGACGTCTTCTGTAAACATCTGCTGTGAAGTGGCATGTCAGTCATTTCAGTAATAAACATCTGGAATGATGAATCGGAATAAAACCAGCAAAGAGTGTGGCGAAGTATAATTGCTTACCCTGTTTTTCGAGAAGAAAGTGGGGGGGGTGAGAAAAAAAGCACTGATGCCACGAGACCTCTGCCATAAGTGAAGCTCAGAAAGGTGGGGTTTCAACTTTCCTTAAACTAGTGTAAACACTATTTAATAAATATGTATTTTCAGTTAATTATCTACCCATAACATCTGCAATTTGCAAAAAAAATTGCTTGACGCAAACTGAATTTTTCTCTTTCCCGTTCCTGCTATATTGACATACAGTATGTGTTCGACTGAATGTGTCATCTTTCATGCATTCTTGTTTTTTTACACGATAACATACCTTAAAAACATACCATCTGAACATGTTCAGAAACCAAAATATATTTATATATATATATATATATATATATATAATCATACCTGTCTTGATATAAAAACGGTAACACAAACAGCTTTCCAGTGACAAAGGCAACGTTATCATTCATGTACACTGTAGCCGAGACTGAAGCGGCTAGCGTTCTGAGGTGCGGGGCCTCAATTTGACATGAGAGGTAATAAACATATCGTACAGTACGGTAATAGCAACAGCACAGGAGGAGAGCCAGTTGCTCCAGACTGGTTCGGTCTCTCGTGGAAATTTTAAACCCTTACTAATAATAACTTGGCTCAGCTGAGGAATTTGCAGTGTGAACAATGTGCAAAAAATTCGAAAGAAAGTGTGGGTCAATGTGACCGGTAAAGGACGAGGAGGAGCGAGTCGGCGGAGAGCAGTGTTTCTGTCCGACGAGAGAGAGGAGGAAGAGGCTTTCGCTCTTCTTCGCTCTCAAGCCAGAGGGGGGGGAAAAGGGGGCCCTCGACATCCCTGAGTGGCCCTGACGGGACCGAACCCGTACCACACGGGTTCTGTAGCACTGTAATAAAATCGCTTGATCAGTCATGTTAACATACCTCCTTCTTTAACGTTAAATTGAAACCATCAGCAATTTTTTGTGTCACAACTGATTTTTAAGTCACATTCAGTTCATGGAAAAAATGTGAAGATTCGTTCATTCATTATCTGAACCGTTTAAATCCTATCCGGGGCCGGAGCCCATCCCGGGACTACAGGCGCGAGGCGGGGGCCAACACACCGTAGGGCGGGCACACAAACACACTCACCAAATTAGACTAACCAATAACCCTACAGTGCACGCTTTTGGACTGTGGGAGGAAACGGAGTACCCGTAGAAAACTCACACGAATGAGGAGAAAGACAGGAAGACCCCACGGCTGACCTGGGGATCGAACCCAAAACCACCTTTCTGTGAGGCAACAGTTCTAACTAAGGATAATCGCAGATATTGGGCATTTTGCTGATTATCGGTATTGGTGTTTAATTTTGACCACTGATATTAAGTAATTACAAGGTGTGCTACTGTGGCTCCACTGCCGTCTCTTCTCTGTGCCGTTTGCGCTCGACTCGCGGCTTCACTTAATGTCCCGCCCACAATAGTCTCTGATTGGCTTTATCTCACACGAGATCTAGGTGAAGTGGAGAGCAGGCTGAGCAGCTTTGCTTTTATCATCACAACCTGCTGCTGTTTAATTTGGAATACTAAAATGTTTCAGTCTCAAATTAAAGTTTCACACTTTTAAAAATGTTACCATAATGTTTAATATTATTTAAAGTTAAATTAATATAATGTAAAAAGTATTAATAAACAATAGTTATTTAAATCGTTGTAAAAGTTTTGTGTTGGTGTTTGTAAAATTTCAAAATGATCAGTTATTGGCCCCGTTAACTAGCAATAATTGGTATCGATATCAGCCCTAAAACCAATATCGGTCGACCTTTAGTGCTAACCATTGTGCTCTCTACAAGAAATCCCTGTTTGGTGTTTAACTTTAGCTTTACATGAATTATATCTCCTTATTTGTAAGACGATGTATGTTACTGCACAGAACCTCTATATATATATTGGTAGTTCGATCCGGCAATTTTCACTACATAATAGTTTCTGCATGAGGTATTAACACAGTTACAACTTAGTCTTTCAGTTTAATCCGGCGTCTTAAAATATCCATTACTGTGAACTGACTTTAAAATCTAAGGCCATGTCCACGCGTACATGGGTATTTCTGAAAACGGAGATTTTCCTTTTTCGTAAAAAAAAAACCAAACACATCCATATGAGCACGTTTTCAAAAATATCTCCGTCCACATGTAATCGCAAAATACCCTGTCAAAAGCATGGCAAGGCAGCAGGTGGCAATATAATCTTAAGCCGTATAGCATCGGTGACCAATCAGAAGCCTTGGAGGGGGGACGTCATTACCCGTTTCCGGCAGACAAACAACAATGTCGCAAAAAGTAAAGCATGAGTCGTATGTGTGGACGGACAGTAACTCCGCAAATAAGTATAGTACTTCGTATACGTCAGGCATTGTAGATGAATACCTAACGTAGACACGGCGCATACTGTAACGTCATATGAGTGGCGCACAGCGTGACACGAAACGATCCGTTTTTCAAAATCTTGGTTTTTCTTGTCCACACCTAAACGTTGGTTGGTTTTTCTTGTCCACTTTGGCCGGAGTTTTCAAAAACCTCCGTTTTCACTGACCCAAAACGCCGTTTACGTGTGGACGAAAGGCCAAAACGCATAGGAAAACCTCCGTTTTCAGAAATACCCGTGTACGTGTGGACATGGCCTAAGTTGCAAGTATAAACAAGGCTGTGAAAGGAGTATGTTAACTTGACTTTTTGAAGAAATCTTTTTTTACAGACTATAACAGAGGTTTAGTGAGGCCTGGAGACACGGAGCTCATAACAAACCTGCAGTGAGCCTTCGAAAAGTGTCCTAGCGCCAAGACCATCTTTACTATCCAAGAGGAAGAGACGCTTTTGCACCGCAAAGCTTTTGAGAAACTTTTTGAATGTGAGGCCATTTTTTTTAAGCGATACTATGTTCCAAAGTCAAAACTATCAGGGCATTTTTTTCAAAAACATTTTTTTCAAGTGGAATGAGAGCATATTCGATGAATAGTGTTGGCAGAGAAGGCGTAAGGAAGTGAGTTTGTGTGTGTGTGTGTGTGTGTGTAAGTTGGCATTAGGAACGTCGAGTTTATGCGCGGGCCGGTTTGACCTCTACAGTCCAGACAGAGGTCGGAGGTCTGCCTGGGCACCGAGAAGGCCGTTTGGGCGAGGTAGTTGGATCTGTGGAATTCGGGCTGGCCAGTGAGCCGCTCTGGCACGGAGAGGGAGTCGGAGCTACGGGTAGACTCCAGAGGTTGAGAAGCTGCACGTCTCCCTCCCCTCACTGTAAGTCCTTGTGCAAAAAGAGGTCCCTCCTGTATTACGGAAGTGTTTTTTACTGCTCTAAGGGCTATGATGTAGGCCCTGAAAATGGAACAAAGACATCTCCAGCTAACATGCTTGTTCATGACGTAAGGGGAAAATGAAACATTCTTCTCCCTGCTTTTATCATTTCATATAAATAAAAAAAACAACAGTTTATGCTAGCGACAGTCCTGGAAACTTTGGACCGTAACGCTTTTGAAGAAATCTCACTCATGGATCGGAGATTTGCGAGAATCCCCAGAATTGACGTTGGAGAGTCTCACTGTGTCCGTGAGGGTTTGTAATACGTGTTTGTTTGTTTTTCACATTAAAGCCAAAAACCAAAACCCCAAAACCATGTATTTTTTACAATATTTGTTTCACAAGTCTAAAAATCAAACCCTCTTACTGTCAAGGGATAAAAATTAAGATATACCTTGGAGATACACACACCACATTCATACCTTATGGGGTCAATTTAGAGTAACCAACTTAGACTATGCATTTTCTTTCCAGGTTCCATTTGAGCGCAAAGTAGAAAATCGGAAATTGACTTGCTTTTCAGCTTTGGAAACAAATATTGAAAAAAGACGCTTTTTTTTTGTGGGTTTCGATTTTGACCTCAATGCGAAAACCAACGAACAGACACCATGCGGACTGTTTGGTTCCACGTGCCGGTCCAACTAGGGCAGCTTCATGAACAGCCCATTGTCCATGGAGGACACCGGCATGGGGAAAGGGAACTGGAAGAGGTTCATGTCGGCAGTGAGGGCGGCCATGGCGGCGGGGTCGTGCTCGATCTGGTTGCGCAGCGACGGGTCGATCTTCTCCAGCCGCCTTTTGAGCCGCTTGGCCTCCCTTTCCCGCACCAGTCGCGCCTGCCTCTTGTCGGGTGGCTCGTTGGCCCTCTTGAGGCGCATGGCCTCTCGGTCGCGCTGCAGCCGGCGTGCCCGCTGCTCCTCCGTCTCCTGCATGCGTTGCATGCGCTTGGCCTCCCGGTCTCGCAAACGCCGCATCTCCCGCTCCTCCGGGGTTTCACACGCCCGCCTGGTCTTCTTGGCAACGCGCTCGCGCTCCAGCCGCTGCATTCGCGCCTCCACTGGTTCGTTCTTGCGCCGCCTCGCCCACTTTCTCTCAGTGGGCGACTGGCTGCCCACCAGCTGCTGATACGAAACGCAGCTGTTGCACACCAGCAGCACGCCGGCTGGATACACGGACACGGAGTGGGGGTTGAGGAGGTCGGGCAGCGGCGGCAGGCTTGGCGACGGGTTCAGGGCGTCGGGGAGGGAGGGGAGAGAAGGCGGGCCGGAGGAGAGGAGGCCGTCCGGGATGGGGGGCAAAGCGGGTCCGGGGTTGGAGCCCTGGTTTGGCACGTGGGCGCCTGACATTGACAGATGCGGGGCCATGGAGCAGGGCTGGTTGCCGCTGCTGCTTTCAATTGCCCCGGTGTTGAGGAAGTCTTTCAGCTTTTCCCTGCAGCGTGGAAAGAGCGACATAAGTGGAAAAGTTACTAAAAGCATGATGTTTGATTCTTGGGGTAACTGCTAAACTGCTGGGGGTGAAAACCGCTCAAATTTCATTACGATATCTTGTTCAATCAATTCACTGGGTGGCGTTCAGAGTCTGCTGATATTGTGTCCAAGTCTGATACGATTTCGATTCGATTCACTTTAGGAGCCAGCAATTGACAGACACTACTGCTGATGCTGATTTAACACTATCAGTACCATTCATATCAAATCACAAAAGCAGTGAAAACAGCATTTGACATTTTTATTCCTGAGCTCAACCACACATTTAAATGAAAAATAGATCCAATGTTCAATAAGTAACGCTACAATATGTATGATATCTGATCAAGACTTCAGATCGATGCTGTGGGATTGTTGATCATTTAATCGATGTATCAGTTCATACTGATGTACCGTTACACCCCTAAGTGTTCGTTTTGGGACAATACTGGCAACAAAGATGGAACAGAGAAAAAAACCATCTGATTCGTCAAGAAATATAACTTCAAGAAAACAGCTTGTGGTAACTTTCTAACTTTAATAAATAGTTATCAGAAAAGAAAAAGTTCTCATCAAAAATGTCTCCTGCCTCAGTTTACAGACCTGTTGAAGTTGCTGGTGTCGGTGAAGCGAGTTCCACAAACTGCACAGTTGGAGAGTCGGTCCTCTGAGTGGATGAGAAGGTGGCGTCCCAGTGAGCCTGGAGAGCTAAGGACACGTCCACACACAGGACACACGTAACTCTTACTCCCTCCCACTGTTGACGCGTGCTGTCCGAGTCATGAGGAGAAAAGTAATGAATTGACAAGAAATATTTGATTAAAAACACAAGACATTTCAAGGTAACCATGCAGTAATATTTAACAGTTTCCAACAACACAAACCAGACAAATTACAGCAAACCCCACCACCTCACGACATGTACCTAAAGATATCAACTTTCCTCCTAAAGCATAGAATTAACCGTTAAGAACTTTGTAGGATCATGACATATTACGATCATTACATGAACATTAGCAGCTGCTGCAGGAGGGTTTAAGAAGCGATCTAGCTGGACCTAAAGAGGCTTTAGGGGCGGTTGTCCTCACCTGGTAGACGTGCGCAATGAGCTGCTGTTGGCTGCAGAACTCCAGGTTGCAGAGAGGACATACATTATTGTGTCCCAGGTCTGTCCCCCCATCGCTCTCCTAGTGGACACAACGCACCACACAGGGAGAGCATTAGGAACACGTCCCAGAGCGACACTGTTCAGACTCAGCCTGATTGATAATAAGAGCAATGAGATTGGCCGCGGTCGAGTGGGCGACATCCAAAAAGTCTCGGTTGAGAGGGATAGCGGAACGCGGGCGAGCGTGGGCCCAGGCGATTTAAGACTCGGCAGTAGTAGCGCGCTTCCGCCGTACGACTTCTGTGGTCGCTTCTGCCAACGAGTGTGGGGAGGCATCCGCGTGGCCTAGGAGCGTATCCCACAAGTCTGCATGAGTCACCCCTCCGCCGAACCGTCGTGGTGACTCTTTGTACGGCGCTGCCAACGAGGCATGAATCACACCTCCGAAATAACCACCAAGACGCCTTTCTTCGCGGCAAACAACAGCTCTTCCACAATGCCAGTGAAGGAACTGATTTGTTGGGTTACAGAATTGTTCTCTTCAGCAGTCTATTTTGAAAGATACACTCAACTTATCCAGCTTCCCTCCCAAAGGATGACAGATTTCGTGAAAGAATTAATTTCGTCTATTAGTAGTCAATGTTTGTCATTCAGCTGATTATTTCATAGAGCAAAAGAGGTTGTGGTTACCCTTCTCCTTTCGATGTGACTTCTGTGATCAGTACAAACAGATCAGATCTCAGTCCACGGCTCACAGCTATGCCCCTTCCTGGTATATGTGGGTTAATTCTTAGAATGCGTTATAAATATGCGTTATATTTATTTTGCGACTAGTATTTTCATTTCAGTCGCCAATGGCGATCGTCTCTCACAACCAAGAGAAATTAAAATCACTAAAACCACAAGAAATCTTATCATTATGTGCAGATCCACTCAATCCGAGTCTGCCGTTCCTACTACACTATCACGTGATTATAGTGACGCTCGATCAAGAGCCAGTGATGGGAATTTTGGCTCTTTTGAGTCGGATCATTTGGATCAGATCACCAAGAAGATCCAGCTCCTTTGGTTCCCAAACGGCTCTTCGTTTTACCAGATTTAGTCAAAGAACCGACTCGTTTGTGACCGGCACATCTCTATCGAGATCAGCGTTCTCTATCGATTCGCGCGGCCTGGCAACCTTCTGCAGAGCGCGTTTTGAAATATATACGGTACTGTGCAAAAGTTTTAGGCAGGTGTGAAAAAATGCTGTAAACAAAGAAACCCCAGTCTGCTTTGAAATCTTTGCTGATGCAGTATAACTACCTTGTGTCTTGTTGCTGTGCTCAATCTTGCCATGACATGAAAGTGTCTTCCACAACCTCGCCTTGGTAGCAGAGTTTGGCTGTTCCTCACCCAGTTTTAAGCCTCCTACACAGCTGTTTCTGTTTCAGTTAATGACTGTGTTTCAACCTACGTGTGACATTGATGATCATTAGCACCTGTTTGGTATAATTGGTTGATCATACACCTGACTATAATCCTACAAAATCCCTGACTTTGTGCAAGTTTACTTATAAGAATTGATGCTGGTTTGAAGGCAAAAGGTAGTAACACCAAATATTGATTTGATTGAGATTTTTCTTTCGTTCGCTCACTTTGCATTTTGTAAATTAATAAAAATAAACAATCATTATTTATATTTCTGAAAGCATTTTTTGTTTACAGCATTTTTTCACACCTGCCTAAAACTTTTGCACAGTACTGTATATTTTTAAAAAAACTACACGAGAAACACTGTTTAACAATTTAGTCTGTGTCGTGGTTTCTTGTTTCGTTTTAACACTCTTTTTTTAGTATTTTTTCCCGCATTAACCTTTAAGAGCCCGAAATGGCCAAACGAAAAATTTCAGACTTTTTCTAAAGGCCAGCTCCTCCAAACCTTTCCTTGTCTTCATCCGAACAAACAGAAAATGATTCAGCCAGTGGCTCATCTGAGGTACAGTCATCGCCACTTGCCCGTATACAACCATTAACGACAGAGGATAACACAGTTCCGAGTCTTCTGCGCCCGCGACTCTGACGCATGGAAGACAATTCAAATGAAGAAGAGACTTTGGACTTGAAATATTTCTTGTTAAACATTTGCAGTGTTCATATTTCTGTGTCATTTATTCATTTGTTATTTTGTAAGATAATGCAGAAGACAAAGACAGTTCCAACAACTCAGACAGGAGAAAAAAAGTCAGCATTGGGTAAAATCAGGCTCTATCCTACTACCAGCATTACGATCACTGGGCCCCTGAGAAAGGCCCTTAACCCCAGGTTGCTCCAGAGAGGCTAACCCTTTAATTAGGAAAAGGAAGTTGCTCTCGATATGACCGGGCTGATTATCAGGGGTCGATATTAGGCATTTTGCCGATTATCGGTATCTGTGTTTAATTTTGACCATCACCGATATTAATTGATTACAAGGTGCGCTACTGTGGCTCCACTGCCGTCTCTTCTCTCTGTGCCGTTTGCTCACGACTCGCTGCTTCATTTAATGTCCCGCCCACAACACTCTGATCGGCTACGTCACACGAATAGTAGCCAATCAACACTGAAGCCTTGTTATCACTCACCCAAGCAAGAAGGAAAAGAGGAGAGTTTCAGTTGAGCTTGGTGTTTGGAAAATGTAGAATTTTGACAGAGATTGACTTTTTTTGCATATCGGTCCCAAATATCGGTTAGCGGCCATGTTAACTAGCAAAAATCAGTATCGATACCGGCCCTGAAAAACGTAATATCGGTTAACTTCTACATAGCAGTACGTCACATCATTTCCATCAGTCTTTCTAAACATGGAGGTTATTTGTGCTAGACTTTAATCTTGACATCAACTGTGGTTGTGTAAAAAACGTTGTCTGATACCGAGGCGACTGAGGCTAATCAGTCAATTGTGGACTCTTTCATTTCATCCCAGTGTGGAGACGATCTAGACGGAGAGCCCACATTTTGAAACTAAAGAGTGCTGCCTTGTTTGGATCAACCAGGTCACACGGAAAGGAGAAGTGTAACTGAGAGCTTACATTAAACAGCTGCACTGCAGCATCTTGTGATTAGCCAGTTATTATAGCACCCTGTGGCAAAAAACATTAGCTGGGACGGAAACCATGACCTCCAGAGTCAGTCCTCTGACGTTCACTTCGTAAAAACCAGACTCACCTCCTTCACGTCTCCGCAGTGGAGTGAACACTGGCTGCCCTTGTGACTTGCCATATTGTCGTCAGCTGAGGAGGTGGAAGAGTTTTCTTTGTCCAAATCGCTATCGCTATCGTCTGCAGACACAAAACAACTTGTTAACACATATGGCCCCAGGCCCTAACCTTCATTATTCTTTGTCGCTCAGGAAAATGGCCCAGCGCCAGTCAGTCCCTCGTGGCCTTAAGACTAGACTCACCCGTTGCACTGTCCTGGTCTTCGAGATCTTGGGAGCTGCTGCTATGGCACATGGGGTTTTCAGCAAAGTCGTCGCTAGCCTCCATCTCCATAAAGTGCTGCGGGCCAGAGAACCCTGTCGTATGAAACGGCCCTGAGGATGAAAGCAAAGGCGATTACTCCAGCAAATTCCTCAGAGATACTCAAGAAGAAAAACCCCAAGCATGCAAGAAATCCCGTGCACCCACGGATCTAAACCGAGTCACGAAAAACAGTGCCACGATGGAAAGACGAGCCAGCAAAATGTAAAGTGAAGCAACTATAACATCCGACATGTTAGCCACAGGAAGTCAGGAAGAGGTGACCAGTTGATCTTCTGTTGCTGGCCTGGTCAAAGATGCAAAAGATGCACAGGATACAAATATAATTTCCTGTAAATCTGAGAGCTTGAATCGAAGGCAGCTGGACGTTTTTTTCGAAGGTTATAAACGTTCAGCTCTTTCGGGTTCAGAGTAAAATGTTTTCAAGAACCTTAAAAGATGTTCAGTTGCCCTTTGGTTCTCAGTCCTTCCTGTACATGCATCCAATTAATATCTCATCAAGTCTCTGCTGTACTATTTCAACATCTACAACATTGCTCAGGGCAATGCATACATTAATATCTGGCCTGAAATATACCTCATGCAACTCTGCATTATCGAAAGCAGAACGGCGTTGCACGCACGCAATGCACAAATACATTAATTAACGCCTAGTGTGTGCAATCCTCTACGCAGATGTCCAGTTTTACAGTAATTAAACACACTCTGTGTGTTGCAGTTCTGCAGGAACCAGCCTGACTCTGCCTCCCTCGAGCACTGCGCTTCCTCAGCGAGAATCGGCTCCTTGAGCGCCACGCATCCTCCCACGCAGACCTGCTCTTCGCTCTGTTCTCCTTACCAGCCTTTCAATACTGCAACGCTACCGCTTGCCCTATTTGAGGCTCGCGAGCTCCACTCTGAAGCTTAATAAGGTTCAATTACATTACTGCCTCTTAATAAGACTCTTGGAGGAAACCAGGCGGTTTGAGTTTATTACAGTCTCTTCATTTGAGATATTAATGCTTTAGACGTTTCAGAATGAGATCAGACCACGCGCACTCCTTCAAATGTCGGCCGGCGGGCATGCAAACGCTCATCTGTTGTTTCTCAAGTTCAAAAAAAATTCGATTTCTAAACATTCTAAATATTATTTATTTGTTGCATTAATGCAGCATGTACAGTGGCGTGAAAAAGTATTTGGCCCTGATTTCTTATTTTTTTGCATGTTTGTCACACTTAAATGTTTCAGATTATCAAACAAATAGGAATATTAGACAAAGATAACCCAAGTAAACGGAAAATGCAGTTTTTAAGGGATCATTTTATTTATTAAGGAAGAAAAAAAATATCCAAACCTATGTGAAAAACCCGTTGTGAAAAAGTAATTGCCCCCCTTGTAAAATCATAAAGTAACGGTGGTTAATCACATTTTTGGAAAGCTGAGTGCAATTTCACCAGCCATACTCAGGCCTGATTACTGCCAGACCTGTTGAATCAAGAGATCACTTAAGAAGGAGCCCAAAAAGATCCCAAAAAAGGAAGACATCATGCTGCGATCTAAAGAAATTCAGAAACAGATGAGAAACAAAGTAATTGAGATCTATCGGTCTGGAAAAGGTTACAAAGCCATTTCTAAAGCTTTGGGACTCCAGCGAACCACGGTCAGGGCCATTATTCACAAACAGAGAAAACATAGAACAGTGGTGACCCTTGATAGAAGTGACTGGCCTATAAAAATGATCCCAAGAGCGCAGCGACGACTCATCCAAGAGGTCACAAAAGAACCCAGAACAACATCTAAAAACTGCAGGCCTCACCTGCCTCAGTTAAGGTCAGTGTTCATGACTCAACCATAGGAAAGAGACTGGGCAAAAATGGCATGCATGGCAGAGTGCCAAGGCGAAAACCACTGCTGAGCAAAAAGAACATAAAGGCTAGTCTCACTTTTGCCAAAGTCTTTTGGGACAATATTCTGTGGACTGACGAAACAAAAGTTAAACTTTTTGAAGGTGTGCGTCCAGTTACATCTGGTGTAAAACTAACACAGCATTTCAGAAAAAGAACATCATCCCAACAGTCAAACATGGTGGTGGTAGTGTGATGGTCTTGGGCTGCTTTGCTGCTTCAGGACCAGGACGACTTGCTGTGATTGATGGAACCATGAATTCTGCTCTCTACCAAAAAATCCTGAAGGAGAATGCGCGGCCATCAGTTCGTGACCTCAAGCTGAAGCGCATTTAGGTTCTGCAGCAGGACAAGGATCCAAAACACACCAGCAAGTCCACCTCTGAATGGCTGAAAAAAACTAATTAAAGGTTTTGGAGTGGCCTAGTCAAAGTCTGGATCTGAGCCCAATGGAGATGCTGTAGCATGACCTTAAAAAGGCGGTTCATGCTCGGAAACCCTCCAATATGGCTGAATTAAAACAGTTCTGCAAAGAAGAGTAGGCTAAAATCCCTCCACAGTGATGTGTAAGGCCTCGTTTACACTGTCAGTTAAATGTGACCCAATTCCGATTTTTTGCTCATATGTGACACAGATCGGATCTGTTCCATGACAGTGTAAACAGGAAAAAAAAGCATGCATTCGGATATTTTGAGATCGGTTTCAGGCCTCGTTCATATGTGGAAATAAATCAGATATAAATCAGATATGTGCCAATGCGACTGTCATGTAAACAGGCAGATCGGATTTTCCTAGGCATTGCGTTCTGTACGTCATTAAAACTGCGACAATTTAGTACTTCATCGCGGTTTAATGACGTCGTGTAACAAGCGAATCGGATATGGGTCACAATTTAAAAAAACGTGTAAACAGAAGGTCAAAAAAATCGGATATAGGCAACAAATCAGAATTGAGCATCAAGACCTGCAGTGTAAACGAGGCCTAAGACTCATGGCCAGTTATCGCAAACACTTAATTGCAGTTGTTGCTGCTAAAAGTGGCACAACCAGTTATTAGGTTTAGGGGGCAATTACTTTTTCACATAGGGCCATGTAGGTTTCAATAGTTTATTTTCCTTAATAAATAAAATCATCACTTAAAAACTGCATTTTGTATTTACTTGGGTTATCTTTGTCTAATATTTAAATTTGTTTGATAATCTGAAACATGTAAGTGTGACAAACATGCAAAGAAATAAGAAATCAGGAAAGGGGTAAATACTTTTTCATGGCACTGCATGTTGTTTTCTCTTTTTGGCTATGCTCATCGGTCGCCTCAGAATATCAACATTTAAAAAAAATCATGGCAGCTGAGTTTAAGACTAAGAAAGCATGAGAGTATCTCACTGTCTGAAAAGAAAAAAAAGTCTGTGCTTGTTTTGTACACCTGTTTTGTTGGTCGCAGCAGCACCAGCGCTGTACAAGAGCACCTGAAGAGAGAACACTCAAGTGCTATATTGGAGAACGGAAGCACCTGCGAAGCAAAACCACCCTAAATTACTATTATAATTGCAGAGATTTTTAATATCAGTCGTCTATGTAGCTGCTAAATGTCCTCATCATTAATGTCATGCCATTTACCTGCTACCTAAGTTTGAGAAACACTGTAAGAGGCTTGGATCCGGTAATGTGTAAAGCCGCTTTGTGACAATGTCTGCTGTTAAAAGTGTTAAACAACAACATTAATAATAATAATAATAATAATAATAGTTGTTAGTGGAAGCCCCACTGGGATCTTCCATATATAGCTGTATTGTACATTTTTTTTTAATCTTAAGGTGTGTTGAAGACTGAATTGAAATCGAAAGCATGTCATTTCCAAGGAGCAGGAGAGTCTTTGAATATTCCTCCACTTTCTCATCTGATCTACGCTATTCATGAAGTGTCAGATCTCATGTAACTGAGCGTCTGTCGGATCTGCATAAAGAAAGATGGGTTCTGAGTGGGAACTATGAACTGCCACAACAGGCTGGGTCTAAGGCAAGCCGCCAATGATTGATGTGAGAGATGCCCATCCCCCCCACCCCACACACACACACACACACACACATGGCTAGGCTCTGTCTGTACATCTGTCTCTTTTCGCTCCCTCCCTCCCTCTTCTCTTTCTCTCTCTGCCACTCTGATGTTATCTCTGTGTCTGTGTGTCTGTAGGCAGGAGGTGACGCAGTGTCTGACTGAATCCAGACAAAGAGACAAACTCATCAGCCGACAGACACGGTAGGCCGATTCTAAGGCTGGCCGAGAGTGGGGGAGACGAAAAACACAGAACACACAAAAGGCAGAGCGAATGCCAAAACTTAACTCAAATGGTGGGGGGTGCAATTGGATTCCAGCTGCCCACCTCCACTCCCCCTACGCAGCACAATGTAAAAAATACAGACGGACAGAACACACACACACACTGCCACAGACAAACACACCAGACAGGAAACGTTTGGAGGGGTGGGGGGGTATGGGTACGAGGCTGGGGCCCCTGTGGCTTGTCTGCGGGTGAGCACTCGGGACACTTTCTCAGCAATGGCGAAAGGCAGCCATCAGATAATCCTGCTCATCTGATTCGGTTCTTATTCTCAGGTCTAACTGACAAAGTGGTGTTTCACTTGAAACAGGAAGAAGCGGATAGATCCTTCCTTAGAAATAGTGTTCGCTGTTTTTATTTTTAAGAAGAAACAATTAATACAGTGCTAGTAATGAGATTTACTGATTTATACAATATTGTGTATACTGGTGCTAAGAATACACATTTTTGAGGTGTGTGTTGAGTATATTAAGATGTGTTGTAGCAATAAGATATAATTAAACTAAAATAATATAGAAGATATTTTTTAAGTTAAGTTCGAAACAGACATTCCTAAATCATCTAAATGCCAAAATAAACGCGTGACCAAATACGACATAAAGAATGGCTCTTTTATTACATCGACAGTGCTGCAGTAATAATTCATTATGGGATGACAACTAATTCCTTCTAATTGTTACTAATGAAGAAGGTCCAAATTTACTGTGCGTAGACAGAAATGCAATTCAGATGAGTAAGTGGTTGTGATGTACAATTTGCGATTTGTTCCAATATGACAGAAGGCTGCAATATATAAATGACTTAGAAAATTAGAAAAACTGCTAGCGGCCTGACGTCGCTCACAAACTAGATTTGAGCATCCGAAGGGGGTCTGACAAATAAATGCTTTCAAAAGATTCAGAAATAAATGGGCAGATTTTGCATCATGGACATGAATGTGTGTCACTAATATACTGTAATAAGGAGCATAATACAGCTTTATTCAATTAATCGATTCAATTAATCAATCCCTCAGTCAGTATGGTATTTTAGGGAGTCAGAAATAGTTTTTAGGTCCAGATGTTAAGTGTAAACTACTTATAAAGGTTATTATTGGCAGTCCCCTTAAGTAGACGTGTGTATGCATGTGTGTGAAAGAATACACCATTACAGAAAAAGGGGGCAAATACAAAGCAATATATTTTCATGCAGAAATTTGTTAGGCAAATGCCAAATGCAAAGGAACATGTGAAGCTCATGACATGTTGTTACCAAAAAGAGGCCTCTATTCTACAAGAGTTAACAAGAAGGGCAGAGGT
Organism: Distichodus sexfasciatus; assembly: GCA_032718565.1. Lineage (NCBI taxonomy): Eukaryota > Metazoa > Chordata > Actinopteri > Characiformes > Distichodontidae > Distichodus > Distichodus sexfasciatus. The sequence continues at coordinate 414,959 of JAVGVS010000013.1, forward strand.
CAATTAATATGATGGTGACTGAAAGGTCATGAAGACATCTTTCTTGATCAGAATTTTTTTAGTCATTTGCATCTGTTATTACTGCTTAATCTGGGTGATGTCGAAGTGCCAATTAGTACTGAAATATTTGGTAAGGCTGTGAAACACACTTATGCCACAAAACAACTCAAATGTGCAAAGATCACACAACTAATCAAGTGACATTAGATGAACTGCATTGTCTTCATAAATAAAGCTCTGACACGGTATGGTGCATTTGAATTTGGGATAAACTGAAGGATTGGAATGACATTTCACTACATGTTGTAGATGTGTGTGTGACAAATAAAGAATCTTGGCCATGAATCATGAGTAGAACAAGTCCAGAAAACCTTTGATACAGAAGATGAACAACTCACAGCTCCTCGTTCATTCTTTATCTCTCCTCATACCTGCCTTCACAGTTTTTACTGTAGTGCCTTATCCCACGTTTATAATGAAACAATGGAAACTCTTAAACACTAGAACCCCACACGGAGAAGCAAACAGAACATCGGTCTTCTCAAATTTCTCGAGTGAAGCAGGTAGACTCAAATCTACAACGATCCAAGAGCTAACTAGCCTAGCTTCCCTTTAGGCAGATTCAGAATTCGCATTCAAGTTTGGCAACGCGATTACATGCAACTTCAAACATTGCTACTGGTTATAAATTAGACCTCTGATCTACTGAACACGGGATTAGAGAGAAATATGAGCAAATTTCCTTCTCTTAAGCAATGCAGACGTAGCCTAACAGTCATGTTTCACACCACAAAAGAGCACAATCGGCTAATACGCGTACCGACAGCAGATGAATGGGAGTTTATGGCACCAGAATATCAACATTTGTCATGCACTGATTGTCATCTAGTCGTCCACTCAAATAGCAATTAAAATAATGTTTACGATACCTGGGATACCTACAATTCACTTTAAAAGGGTTGGTCTGTTTTCGTCTTGACATATTATTACTCCCCACTCCTGGATGGAAAAAAAGTCGAATCTCCTCCTCGATCCGACCGATTTGATTGTGTCTTTTAGCCACAAGCCAGGTTGAAACAATCCTTTTCGGGACGTGCGGATGTAAAAGAGAAAACAAGAGAAGCGGCGTCCCGGCGATCGGATCGGTCAGACCGGGCAGAAGCCAAACACCTCGAGCTACATTGGACAATGCGACCAGCTTCAGGCTTGATTTGTAAACGAAACGCGACCGGAGACTTTAGCAAAGCGACACTTCTCGCAGTCGATCACTAACTCAACCATTTTGAGACGGTCTCAGTCAGCACGAAGCCCCGTCCGCCGGTAAACACAACACGGATGTGCATTTGGCCACAAAGGCGAGTCTGCGTGAGACGTCCAACGAGCGCGTGCCGCTGTCGCGTTTCAAAAGCGCTGCGGAGCGCGAGCGCCGACGGTCGCCGCTGCCTGTTTGGTTTCTAAAGGAAACACCGCAACGCATTGTGGGATGCATACCACAGAAAGAGAGCACAGTTAGTTAATTGATAGATTTCAATCGTTTTCTTGGAAAACTGTAAGCATGTAGCGTTGTTGTAACGTAGTTATTCGCATTAATAGACATTTAAATGAAAACGATTGCAATTATACATTTTTCTATAGACACGCATTACATATCTAGATATTTAATTTATCATATTTTCTATTTATAATTTATGTACAGAAAAAAGCAAGTACAACCTAAGCTTCCAGGTTGAGCAGTGCATAATTTTAAATAAATACGTAAGTGAAAAATGTTCTGATCACATATATGAAATCGTGATTTCTCTTAATGTTGTAAATGAATGGTTAGTTGTTCGTAATGCATAACTTGCGTATTAGTTTCACAATCGACAATAAAACATAGTTAAAAAGAACAAATTTTATTACACTGTATTACTTTTTAGTACACTGTATTATAGTTACAATTTAATGATTACATTTGAGTCAGTATATGGCGTAATTCAATAAGTGGAATCAATAACATTTGCAGAAAACTAATATCAGAAATAAAGACACAATAAACACAACTGTTAAAAAAGGGGTTTTGTTTCTACCTTTTCAACAAAACCATCTAATGCAGTTGCGAATTGTACCCACTGGAGGGCACGAAGCTTCATTCTCTGACCTATTTAATTCGTGGTTTGTTTTCGTGGAATCTAAAATTCTGTGGGTTGTGCGGGTTTCGGTTGTACCTGAAGAATAATCTTATCAAACGATCTAATCGAATTTTCGAAAAGACACTTTGCATTTCACCATTTCACTTTGCATTTTTCAGAGCTTCAGTGTGAATGAGTACATCTGCACAGCTACAGTAAATCACCAGCTGTTCAGCAATGCTGAGCAATGTGACAAATAACATGTTGAGTCACCACCATCACAATGTGTCAGTTCTCAAACGTGGGAGAGCCACCAGCCAAGACAGTCATAGGTGGCATACGAAAAATCAAGGATTGTGACAAACTTGATTTTTAACACAGCCAATACTAAAGTTTTAAAAATTCTCCACATACTTAGATATAACAAACACAGTCTACAGAATTTTGGGGAATGTATATATTTTTTAGATATTTCCTATTACTTTGAGTTTACTTTTTTCTAATATATATTTAATGTAATCTATTTTCTTCATGTAAAATTACTTCCAGCAGAATGAAACCAAGTAAAAAATTTCCCTACAAATTGTCCTTGTATAACAATGCATATGGCAAGTGGAAAATCCTGAACCCAGTTCACCTTGAAAAAAACATTAAACTATTTTCCAATTTACACTGAAAAAAAATGTCTTTGAATACAATACCACCCAGTAGACAGAAATATACAACTTCCAGATGAATTGTGATATTTTATTGTTGTGGATTGGACTGTTTGGGATCATGCTCACTTATACCTTGTGTGTGCCCAATCTACAGATATGCTCTAAAAACAAAAACATTGCTGAACCAAGACAAGTCAGGCTGTCCCTAACTGTCTTTTGACCTTTTCTCGCAGTAGCCTACACTGGTTTTCTAAAAGAGACAAAAAAAATCCTTGGGGAGTCTTCGCTTAGAGAAAGAACCTTTTAAGTGACTCTCTAAAGAAGTGCCACAACGTTAATGGCTGACGTCATCACTGCCTGCCACGAGGTGAGGCGCAGACCGGAGCACAGCTTTTAGAACATGTTGGTCATCCGCCGAATTGACACGTAGCAGAATGTCGAAAGAGTAGCAACGTTGCAGTCATTTTCCGCCCATATCATGCCTCATTAGCGACGTAGTTTTAAAAACAACAGATAGATGTAGATACGTGCACAGAATAAAGCAGTGAAGGTGTCCATAATGATATTACACAATAAAGTTGTGCGATAGACAGGTGGCTAGAGCTAGGGCTTCCTGGCATGTTACTTTATTGCAATCACGTTATTACCAACATTTTAGACAATCTACTTATTTAGATAAGAAGCCTATAAAGTTTGTTCAGCATATATTTTCAGTACTTGATACAGTTCAACGTTTACATCTATTTTTAGCCTATTACAAATCTGCCCTTTCTACATTTAATTTCTTCGTTTCATTCCACCTTGAAGTTTGGGGCATAATTTGCAGTTGCGCGTCTAAAATGGCTCCCTTCTCCCTAAGTAGTGGGCTGCGGGTGCGCCGGAATAATGGATTTTCAGGTCCTATGTAGTGCACTAATTGTCCAAAAACGGTATTTTCGCGCCGCGTGTAGTACACTTCATGCAGAGTAAGGGAGCCATTTCACATTGGTTCCCAGTTGACATGTAGGGCACTGTGTAGGGCGCGAAAAAGCCATTTTCCCCTGACACCATCCAGCGCACTACATAGGGAGTAGGCAACCACTGCAGCTTCGTCTTTGATAACCTTCCGCCTGCAGTAGAAGTGCTGAGGCTGGGGCCGCCGCCATTTTGAATGCCTGGTTCGTTCCTCCCTCCGTCGCAAACAGAGAAGATTCCAGTTGTTTTCTGGTGTCGTTACGGCTGGTGAGTACAACGAGTTACGTGGTGAACTACATTAACGAGCATCTCCTTGAACAAACAGCGAGGTTGTAGACCCTTCCGCTTTCTCCAAATGGTCCCCGCATGAAGGTTGTCCAGAGCCGTGAGGCTGCAATACTGGGTCGGGAAGTAGAGCAGCATAGCACGAGAGGCTAAGCAGCGTTAGCCAACCTGCTAACTGCTAGCAAGCGGCGCTGTCATTCAGACTCGCGCTAGCCGACATAAGCTACACCGTTAGCTGCAGCGTTAGCCAGGGATGGCACACTTACTATCTTGGAACAACAGGCGTGTCCATACCATCTACACCTGACGTTCTCTTATATGTATCTCTACACTGTTATAACGTTCCACCATTGCGTTTTTCCTCACTGTATTGCGGATTTTGGCAACCGGCTGAGCGAGTTGGTGCGCTAGCTAAATTAGCTAATCCTCAACTAATTTTATGCTCGTTGCCAGGCCCGACTTCTGTGTTGAGTGTAGTTATTTCTTTTAAGAAGGAGAACGTGCAGCTTAGTCAAACATCGCGCCCCTTTCCTGTCACGAACTAAAATGGAATTTTTGGCAATTTGTCAAAAACGAATTAACTTGACAACGCATTAGCGTTAGCCGGCTAGCTTGGTATTTAAAGCTGGCAGTAATGTTCGTGCTACTCTGTGTAGTTTTGAAGCGGTGCTTCGGCCGTTTTTGTGCAGTCTTGGGCTAATAAAAGACTTGATTTGCCGTTAGAACCTTTTTGAGAATGGGTAGTGTTGTCCACCGAGAAGTCGAGTAAAGCTGAATATGAAGTCGGCCCGTGTTGCTTCCGTTAGCGGTGGATTTCCAAACGCAGGTCGGAAGTCAGTTTGCTTGAGGAAACTTTGGCGTCGCAAGGAAAGAGGTGATGGGCTGCGCGATCTCTGAAGCTGCAACGGGAAAGTGGGGTAGAAGTGCTCGATCTATCGGTCCAGCAGCTTCATCGCGATGTGCGCACGAGCGCAGTGGTCACGTCACATGAAGAGCAATGGCAAGTGAGACGAATGAAATCCAACACGTCATGCTACGACTTTTTGATTGCTTGATACGAAAGAAAAACGCACCCGGGTCTCATTTTCCCTGGCAAATCTTAAGGAGACGTCTGCTTGATAGAACATAATGTACTCATGCTCAAAGGCATGATTAGCATTCAGAAAAGTCTTCAGAGTAATTTTTAAAAACATTTTCTGTGCAGATCTACTCCCCTTCAGAATTACCCCAGGCGTTCTCAAATGATTAATTATTTCCAAATAGAGCTGCTCCTGTTGTGTGTATATATTACAATACCCCTGTAAAAAGGTTCTAGATATTCATGTCAGTCGAGTCGAATGCTTTTTGACAAATAAGCATCAATTGGTTTGTGAAACCAGAATAACTTTGCTGTAACCTTTTTTAAAGTTCCAGTGTTATCTCGCATGTTCGGTTGTCTTGTTCAGTGTTGTTAAAGAAGTTAACTCTGAAGGAACCTGCGTGTAGACCTTTTGTCTTATGCTGAACTCAGCCCACGCTGCAGAGTTTTTGAATGCGGTGTACAGCACATTTGCATGACTTACAGGGAAAGAGATGTTTCTGGGGTTTTTTTCTTTGCTGCACCTGAACCTCTGTTGGATGCCTGTGTTCAAGTAAAACCCTCCAGGTGATCTCAAATATATTTCTTTGATATAGCTTGCTATGAATTGGAACGCTAGAATTGATTGGAGATGAGCAGGAAGCGGGCAGGTAAAATAGTAACTTATTTTATTTTCTTAATTAAACAGCTTTGTATAATGAGGTAGAGGGAAAATCTGTATTTTTGTAGTTTTTAATATAGTATAGCCTGTTTGTAAGTATGGTTCGTTTGATGTGTGTTTGATGGAGTTAAGCACCTTTTTGGTCTACATTGAGATCTTGCTACATTAATACTGAATGGGACAGAACCCATGTCCTGAGGTTACTTCCCTGTGGGATTTTTGCCTTGTTTATGTTCCTATACTGGTTGCTAGGCTTGTTCTAGCATATGGCCAAGTCCTTATTCCCCAGAGGGATGGGTTGACGGCTCAGGTGAATGGTAATTCAGGAGAGAGTTGTAGTGTGCAGTTCTTCTGTCCGTCCTTCACTTTCCTATATTGTTTTTTTTCCCCCCAGAATGAAAGCTTTACCACTTTCCCGTTAATTTGTCTGTTTTCTGAATAGTGACAATCTTGTGGTCAGGTTTACAAATGTAATTCTTCTCATCTTAAGCTATTACCAGTTCTTTGTTAGTTAGATTTCCATGGCTTTGATTCTGTGAACACTAAGTCTGGAGTTAGATATGCCTGGGCTCAAAAATCCACATAGTGGCTGAGCGGTGGAGTAACGAAACAGGGCTTTTTTGCCCTGAGAATGGAAGTCACACAAAGCTGACCTCGGAGAGAATCAACCTCTAGCTGTTGCTTCTCTATAACTCTTCAGTGTAAAGTTTCCCCACCTATGGTCACCCTAATCCACCTATTGTGCTTAGCCTGTTTCTTGATGAAGTGAACCTGCTGGGTAAAACCTGTTTAATTTAAGGAAAAGTTCTTTGATCTGTTGCGCCATTTGATTCTTTTGGCACATTAAATTTTGTTGTTAGTCATAATTGTGAAGCATCTTTGGATTTTTTTGTAGTCCAAGGAGGGTGTGGCTTTTTGATAAATTTTTGCACCTACTTTGCCATAGTCATGCTTCAGTAGTGAATGCTGAATCATATGTAAGTGGTATAGGGTATGAGAAGGAAGTAGATTTACATTTGCTTTCAGGATACTCATAGGCTTTCCCTTTTTCTTCTTTTTTTTCCTCTTTGAACATGAGCCAGCGGAAGAGATGTGGAAAACCTGATTCCTGGCTTTCTGGAATGCAGAGTGGCCTTTCTGCTTTGATCGTAGAATTCTTACTTTAGCAGTGCAGCCAGGCCTTATGGACATGTCTCTCTTTTTTCTCCTTTTCTCACCTCCATTGCACATAAGAAAATTCTTATGTTTTACATGTAAAAAGTAATTTGCAATAGTCAGCTCTGTGCTTTGAACATATTTGCTCTTCCCTCTGTTTTGTATGTGTCCTATTGAATAAATGTGCCATTTGATTTTGAGGCATTTTCTTATTTCTTCTCTACATGAGTTTGAGGAAAAGTTGAATAGCAGCTTGTCAGCAAAGTTGTTGGTGTGGAACTTTGACCTGTTTATGTGCTTGTATATATCTTCAAACACATCCTTTGTGTCGATGGTGCTCAAGCGTTCAAGATAGTTTGAAAACATGAAGCCGGCATTTTACAAGATTTACTTCTTAGCAAGTGAAAATTCTTTGTAGATGCCAGTTCTTTTGTAGGGTAGCATGTCATCATTAAGACATTGAAAGGCTCATTTTGTCATAACTTTTTATGATGGCTTTGTGTTTCCACAGAATCCATCCCATCCTTGCATGCCAGGCTACAGTAGTGTGCTGGGCAGCAACGCTGTTTATTTGCCCCATTTGTGTTTTCTTTAGTCCTGTCCATTTAGCAAGCCCCTTTTGGCTTGCATCCTCAGCTGTTTTGCCCAGAGGCGGAAGGATGCTGAAAATGTCTCTGTTCAGCAAGTGATCACTGTAGTTTCTCTCTTGCTGTAGCAGCTTAATTATGTGCTGCATACTAACCGATAAAAGCCAGCAGCGTTTATCCGTGATGGCATAAAGCCCGTCTCCCCTCTCTGCACGCTGGTGGGCAGAGGCTGTATAAACTTTTAAGTGCTTGTTTGTGCCATTGTGTCTGAGATGGACCCCTTCATGTGACAGTTGTGATTAATGCGCATTCTCTCGCCCAGTCCATTGGTGCAGTAAACAAAGGTTTCTAGGCTCTCAAGATTCTCAGCACCAGCTGCAGTGTTTGAGCTCCCATTTGCTTATTTTGTGCATCTTGCTGGTCTACCTCTGCTTACTGTATTTTACTGTTAATGGAGGGTGCAGGAGAGTGATTCACATCGAAGTTTCTCAAGCACAAGTCGGAGCCCAAAACACGCCTGTCACACTTGTTCAAAATTGTCATATCCTCTCAGCTGCCACCGGCGGCGAGTCATTTCCTGCGCTGCTGCTCGACAGTGTGTGTGTGTATTTCTTTGCAGTTTCGTCCACAAAGCATTCGTTCAAAGTTCTGATTTTCAGCGTATTCCTGGGGGTTTTGTTAGATGTGCCAGTTCTCCCACTGTGCAGCCGTATCTCATCAACTTGCTGCTCATGCCTCATGTTTATATGCACAAGATAGACGCTAATTTGTCCCGGTGTGGCTCGTAGTTTTCCCAACACCTTTAAGCAGGAATCCAGGTAAATGAGGCCTTCCCACTGTCCTTTTTAACAAAAATCCATTTGATATTTTAGAATATGACTAAAGTTAATGTGTGCGTTTTCACCTACACCTGCTCGTTGCTCTAAATGCATGGGGTCATTTTCCTTATTTCAGTGCAGTCAATCTTCTGGTCTCTGAACTCCAAGCTCTGTCTGTTTTGAATCTTATAGACGCTTGTTGCTTATATTAAGTGGCTGGGAGTAAATAGGCGAGACCGTAATCTTGCCACTACGCATGTGCTCCTTTAATTTTTAATCAGGCTTCAGCGCACTGAAACCTAAGTGGTGGCCTCCGAAGGCATGTGAAGAAGGAATGGAATTTCACATATGGTTTTACTGTTTTCCATCGGCTGTTGATCACTATGAGGATGATTATACTGAACTAAGGCTTTTCATTAGCCTCTCCATGCACAAAAAGTAGTAGCAAAATAAGGAAGATAAGACCTTTTTAAGTCATGAGTTGCTATTGTGTCTGAAAGTAGGTTTTCAGAGCTGAGGGTCACAGAGGATTAGCTGTGACACACTCTGATTAAAATCACAATTTCACAATTTGCAAACACATTTTTTACATTTTAACTTTTGTTAAAGGTTTTTACAGTTACTTAAAAGCCTCAGCCCCCGTTGAGGGCCATATCTTTGCAGCTCCGCACTTCAAGTCTGCTGACATCCTACAGTTATTCTTCATTCATCCTTGTAAACCATCTGTTTCGTCATTAATGGTCCGTTGGCTGACATTGTACCTTTATCGCAGAGGATGCCAGCTCCGATCAGACTGCGGGAGCTGATCCGGACCATCCGGACGGCTCGGACCCAGGCCGAGGAGCGAGAGATGATCCAGAAAGAGTGTGCCACCATCAGGTCATCTTTCAGAGAAGAGGACAACACCTATCGCTGTAGGAATGTGGCAAAGCTACTTTATATGCACATGCTGGGTTACCCAGCACATTTTGGCCAGGTAAAACATAGTCCCCTCAGGAAAGAAGTCTAATGTTCTGTCATGTTGCAGTTTTGGCATATGTTGATGTGTCCAATCTTATTTTTCAGCTGGAGTGCCTGAAGCTGATTGCATCACAGAAGTTTACTGACAAGCGAATAGGGTACCTGGGGGCCATGTTGCTGTTGGATGAGAGACAGGATGTCCATTTACTGATGACAAACTGCATTAAGAAGTAAGCAAATGGCAGTACTGTGCTGCTTTTAACCTGCTGTTTTCCTCGGGGTTGAATCCGACTTTGTGACCAGAGTTTTAGGCGAGCAGACTGGGAAAATGAAACCCATTGCTAATTTTCTGCTATATAAGACTTTTTTTGTAGTGCATGTCATTGGGACTGTGTACACAGGGCTTGTACCTGCCCCATCATCTGTCTCGCCACATTATCTCTCCTTTAACCTTAATCTCACTTCACATGTGTCCTTCTTATACTGACGACGGAAACCAGTTGTGACAATTTCATATGCTTTCTTTGCTGTAATGTTGCACTACGATGTAGTTTCTGCATTAACCGTAAGCTGCCTTGGTCACATTAATTTCACTTGTTGCCTTGTTTGTGTGGTTTGCAGTGACTTAAATCACAGCACACAGTATGTCCAGGGACTGGCCCTGTGCACCCTGGGCTGCATGGGCTCGTCAGAAATGTGTCGTGATCTGGCGGGGGAAGTGGAGAAGCTCCTCAAAACCTCAAATTCATACTTAAGGAAAAAGGTATCACTGTCTCTTCCATCCCCCTAGGAGACCCAGTTGCGATTCTCGCTGGCTTTTCAGCGTGTGAAAATAAAAGCTAACGAGAGGCTCTTTCCCCTCCACAGGCAGCACTGTGTGCAGTTCATGTAATTCGCAAGGTCCCCGAGTTGATGGAGATGTTTCTGCCTGCAACAAAAAACTTGTTGAGCGAGAAGAATCATGGTGTGTCTTTATAGTCTGTAGATTTGAATATTGAGACTAATAATGTTGGATTGACACAACAGCTAACTGTTCAGTGCTTTTTAATTGTCTCATTGTCAGGCGTTCTCCACACATCTGTCGTTCTGCTCACCGAAATGTGTGAGCGAAGTCCTGACATGCTCACTCATTTCAGAAAGGTATGTGCTCGCCCTCTTTTCCCCTGCGGTTTTTGTGAAGCATTGGATTGGGTTGCTAACTGTTGCATCACTCTGTCGCAGTAGTATTGTTATCGTATGTAAATGTTTTTGGTAGTATGACTTGATCCGTAGACTGTATATGCTCTTGAATTACGGACGCTTGCACTGCATTTTCCGCTGGTACTTTTGTTGGAGGTGAATATGGGCTCTCCTCCTGCTCCTCTCCTCCTCCTCCTTTCTCTCTCTCTCTCTCTCTCTCTCTCTCTCTCTCTCTCTTTCTCTCTTTCTCTTTCTCTGTCTGTTTATCTTCTGCTATGCTCCCCTTCAGCCTGAACTGCTGTGCCAGCACGCCCACCTCTCATACTCATAATCGTAACATTTATTTTAAGCTCTTCTCTGAAAGTGAACTCTCTCTCTTTCCAATTCCTCCCCCTAACATCTACTTCATATTTTTTCTGTCATTTGTCTTTGTTACAATTCCTGCATTGTGTTAGAATGAGAAGGTAAGAGGACATTCTGGTTTCATAGCTGGTGCATGCTCTAAAGAAACTCGCCTCACTGTGATCACTGTAGATGTAGTCCACTTCTTGGTTCAAAGTTTTTGTTGTGTTTCTTTCTTTTACAAATGTCACCACAGGTCTATGTGCACTTTTTTTTCCATTGGTCCAGCTTTCACTAATGTTAATGGCCATTCATTTGATAACTGTTTGTTTGTGGAAAGACTGTTTGGGTTTTTTTGTCATATGTTGATTATCTCAGGGGTGCAGAAATAATTGGGCTTTTGCAAAGCTAACGTGGTGCAAGTGTCACTTCACCCTTGATTTTATAAAATGATTTATGGAGGTAGGTTGAATCTTAGAATTGGAGGAACAATCATGACTGGTGCATTCATTTAATTCGCTTACCCGTTAAACATCCTAACCCTATGTGAAAAATCAGGCTATTGTACAACGATTGTCACCTCATTGTCTTTACAGTTGCGCCCTTCTTTACTGTCTTAATTTGCTCTGTGTAGCGTTTTTGCTCAGACTGTGAGTGTATTCAGCTGCTCTTCCAACAGACTTGGTAATTCTTTTTATTTCTTCTTTTTTTCTGACCTCCCTCAGCTGGTTCCACAACTTGTGCGAATCCTGAAGAACCTGATCATGTCTGGCTACTCCCCTGAGCACGACGTGTCCGGCATCAGCGATCCCTTTCTGCAGGTATGCCCCACTCCTGTGGGAATGATCTGGAATGATTCAAATGTATCTGCTTAGAAGCCCCTTTTAAGAAATGCATTAGTAGGTTCCCCATGGAGGTCCCTTGCCCCCTTAAAAGTTAAAGGCCCTCAAATCTAATACACAGACTCTGGATTTATTTCAGGTGCGGATATTGAGGCTACTGAGAATTCTGGGAAAGGGCGATGATGATTCTAGTGAAGCTATGAATGATATTCTTGCACAGGTGAGATTCATGTACGATTGTGATCGTGGCTAAACGTTCCTAGCTGGTGAACTGTCCAGTTAATCAGTTATTTCCCTGTGTAGGTTGCGACTAACACAGAGACAAGCAAAAATGTAGGCAATGCAATCTTGTATGAAACGGTTCTTACCATCATGGACATCAAATCAGAGAGTGGATTAAGGGTGAGTGTGGTGGTATTTTATGCTGTTTAGGCTTTCCTTAACTGTCTATAACAAATGTTAAAGTGACACCTCTGTGTTCTTCTCGACTCCTTTAGGTATTAGCCATTAACATCCTGGGCCGGTTTCTCCTCAACAATGACAAAAACATCAGGTAGCTATTTATTTTTCCCCTTTTGACAATGTTAAATGAAGGTTTTTCCTTGATGCTTGAATGATGATGATCTTGAGTGATCCATCGACTGAAACTCTCTAAAGATGACCTCATGATCTCTGACAGTTTAATCATATGCTGCAAGTCGTTTGGAAGTGTTTTGGTTTAGTCATAATTAGCCCCTTTTGTTAAATCCGAGACTTGACGTGTTCCTCCCTCCCAATCTCTCTCTAGATATGTGGCACTGACGTCTTTACTGAAAACTGTGCAGACAGACCATAATGCAGTCCAGAGACACCGGAGCACTATTGTGGATTGTCTGAAAGACCTGGATGTGTCCATCAAAAGGTGATTTGCTAGCACTTTTTTATTTTTAGTCTCATCCTGTCTTCGTGAATAGCAATGACGTGAAAGACCACCTACGGTCTGTCCTCCTCCGCAGACGCGCGATGGAGCTGAGCTTTGCCCTGGTCAACGGCAATAACATCCGAGGCATGATGAAAGAGCTGCTTTATTTCTTGGACTCCTGCGACCCGGAGTTCAAGGCTGACTGTGCGTCGGGGGTCTTCCTGGCTGCTGAGAAGTAAGGTTTTGTTTATTCCTCCTGCTGCGTTTCAGTGAAAAACTGAGTGAGGGGAGTGTTCTAATAAGTGGATGTATACTGTAGTTGTTGTATGTGATAGTCCCTCGCTGCAAAGCTACGAGCAGTGGGAGGTTTGCTTATAGCACAGATGTTATGGTTTCACTTTAAACTAGGGAAGTTATATCACAGCATGTAACCCTTGAAGCTTGGACTAGAGATTGTGCTGAGTGATGAAAAAATGAGTGATCCATCGTCTGAGAGTGGCGCTGTTGACACCTTCTTTTCTGACAGCATGAGCTCCATCTAAGGAATTTAGCTCAGAACCATCACTGAATCTTTTCCAGAATTTGTGGCATGAGTATGTTTTTAACTTGCATGTTCATTCCCTTTTCAGGTATGCACCCTCCAAAAGATGGCACATTGACACCATAATGAGGGTGTTAACAACGGTAACTATCTGAAATTTAGCACGTGGAATCATAGCTTAAAAGCTGTCATTTTTATTTGCTTTTTATTTTCTTAAGTCAATGAAAGGTTATGAACTTCCATTTTCCTGAATTATAGCTTGTGTTTGTTGCTTGATGAAATTGATTGGTGTGTTGTCGACTGAATATACCTAACTTTATTCATTTTGATCAGTTTTTAACAATTTATTTCTTTATCTTTATTACAAGTACTCTGTGATTTAAAGTGTAGAGCACATGTATAGGTTATGTTTATACTAAGCCAGTTTACGTAAGCTACTTGAGCACAGATTTCTTTCTAAAGATTGTTATTCTGAGGTTAGATGCTGGGTGGTCAAAAAAATGAGTGTTCCATCGTGAGAGCTAGCAGCTGTTGATGCTTTCATTTTTGAAAGCCTGACCACCAATTAAGGAATTTAGCTTTAAACAAACAATGAATGTAATTAAGGATAAGCTTTTTTCCCCTAAATAAGTGACATTTTACTTATTTAACCCTACTCACATATGACAAGGGCCCACTTATATTGTTTATTGTTTTGTATATAAAGATTTTTTTTGTGTTTGTTGTAGGCGGGGAGTTACGTGAGAGATGACTCTGTCCCAAATCTAATTCAGCTCATCACTAACAGTGTAGAGATGCATGCTTACACTGTGCAGAGACTTTACAAAGCCCTGCTGGATGACATTTCACAGGTGAATCCACTTTGTGCTTTCAGCGTAGCATCTCTGGTGCTTCTGTAAAGGTTTGCTAAGCATGGTGAAGACACTATTTTTCAACTGGAGTTTTTTTTTTTTTTTTTTAATTCTCGCGCAGCAACCTCTGGTGCAGGTGGCGTCTTGGTGCATAGGCGAGTACGGGGATCTGCTGGTTTCTGGCCAGTGCGAGGAAGAGGAGCCCATCCAAGTAATATACATTCTTTTTCTGATCTGTCACTTGCAGCTCTTCATTTGTAGAACTTTGAAATACAGCTCAAAGTGTAATAGTTAGAAAAATATTGTAGTGAACTTCAGATTTTCTCTGGGCACGTGCTAGCTACATCCCTTTGGTTTCAGGTTACAGAAGACGAAGTCTTAGACGTTTTGGAAGGTCTCCTTGTCTCCAACTTGTCCGCACCAGTAACCCGAGGTTACTCATTGACTGCCATCATGAAACTGTCCACTCGTTTCAGTAGTGTGAAGTGAGTGAACTTGTGTGGGGCGTTGAACGTGGATTTGAAACAGTCTTCAGAAACCGCTTTAACGTTTTCTGCATCTCAATTTTTCTTTTCATCCCAGTCGAATAAAGAAAGTGGTGTCGATATATGGCAGCAGCATAGACGTGGAGCTGCAGCAGAGAGCTGTAGAGTACAATGCACTTTTTAAGAAATACGATCACATGAGGTAAGGGCTCAGTGTTCCTTGCAGTCATTGGCCACACAAGATAGCTCCAGTTGATTGTCTGATAATAGAGGATTGGTTACAAATATTGGTCTGTGTTTGCTTTCAGTCCGTTTTGGAATGTGGATTCCATTTTGGTTCTTTAAATGTGTTTATTGTATTAGTATGCCCTTTGCACTGATCTAATATCTTTTCCACTGATACTTTTTATTTAGTTCCTCCATGTCTCTTTCCTCTTTCATCCTTAAGGCCTGCCTTATTAGAGCGAATGCCCATTATGGAGAAAACTGCCACTAATGGCCCTACAGAGATTGTACAGACAAATGGAGAGACAGAATCATCGGCACTGGACACAAAACATCCGCCTAGCATCACTCAGCCATCAAATCAGGTAGGCCAGTATTGTAATCTGCTTTCTTTTTCTTTTTTCAAATCCACTCCTTACCGAACATACATATGCTGTAGGTGCTGTAAGGATATTTGTGAGTTGTGTCCAGTTCATGCTTCAGATTTTCAGACAAGTGCTCTTTTCTAATAACATATTCTGTGCTGTATATATTGATTTATGTGCTGCCGTCATACTAATTGGTTCGGTCTACAGATGCTTTAGTGATGTTTGATTTAGGCCACATTCTGTTCGCAGGCGAATGATTTGTTAGACCTGCTGGGCGGTAACGATGTGGTGCCCGTGATCCAGACGTCTCTTCCCACCAAGCCTGCTTCGGCTGGCGGAGAGCTGCTCGACCTGCTGGGAGACCTCTCTCTGACAGGTAGGATGATGCTCCGGCTCTATTCTTGACGGTTGTCAGTGCCTGGTGGATGCCGGTGGCCCAGTCCGTTTTGCACATGCGCATTAGCAAGCGTGACGTTCCTGCACAATTAGTTCCCTGCATGTCTGAACTTTGGCTGAAACACATCACGGCAGTCAAAAAGTTCACAGAGCCGTAAATAATGGGCAGCTCATAGTGGGAGTCAGTTTAAAGACTCTTATAAAATAAAATTAATCATAGCTAGCTTTATGGATCTGGATCACAAGTGATTTAACGCAACAGCCAAGTTAACTGAAGGCTTTGATGGGGCAAACGCGTACAAATCAAAATATTTTTTCTTTTTTTAATTCTTACACATAAAAGTTAAACATGATGAAAAACAGTGCTTAATTGGCGTCTAATAACCTGTAATTACATTGTATGTCATTATACAAGAGATGTAAAAAAGCATATGGGTGACAGACCAGGCTGTGTTGTGAAAGACGTTCAGCTCTACTGATGTAATGAGTTTTGCACATGCCCAGAACCGATCGGGCACTGACAACGGCTTGTAGTTGAAACCCCGTGTCTGTGTTGAACTCCATCTTTCTGCCTCGCCCATGTCTTTTTCTTGTCTGCTCACCTGGTAGAGATAGACATACGTGGCGCGCATGCTGCTTGATGTCTTCATTGCTCCCCTAATTCCCACCCACACCAGTCTGTTCCTCCATGCTCCATAGGTGGTCCAACCCCTGCCCCTGCTCCCTCTGTGCCCATCTCCCAGCCCCCTTTCCTCCTGGACGGCCTCTCCTCACAACCCCTCTTCAATGACGCAGCAGCAGGTGAGCGCAATGCGAAGCCCCATTCGTCTGAGAGATGGCGCCTATAGTCGGTGACTCAGCAAAAGCAGGCTAGAAAGGCTCGCTCACCAAATGTCTCGTTCCTCCTTTTTTTTGCAGGCATCCCTCCTATGACTGCGTACAACAAGAACGGACTGAAAATCGAGTTTACGTTCGAGAGGTCCAACCCGAACCCCAACATTTCAGTAATCACCATCCATGCCACCAACTCTACCGAGGCAGACATGACAGAATTTGTGTTCCAAGCTGCAGTACCAAAGGTTTGGCTCCCTCAGCAGACTTTTGCTTAAGTACAGTACAGATTTCTTAAGATTTGCTTTTATACAGTCAGATCATTTCCGTTTGTAGACGTTCCAGCTGCAGCTCCTCTCCCCCAGCAGTAATATTGTACCAGCACTCAACCAGGGAAATGTCACACAGGTCATCAGGGTGCTTAACCCACAGAAGGTAAGACCTCATGTTAGAAGATGCCACTGTTTTTTTTGTTTATTGAAATTTCTGACACTAAACTTCTTTTGTCAATAGTGGCTTTAATGCTTTAGGTTTCTTTTTGATCAGTTGGCTTGCTTCATAGGGCAGGGGTGTCCAAACTGCGCCCAGGTGTTTTTAAGGGGCTCACGAACTGAATTTGAATCGATATCCGTAGAAAATTGTTAAAATTCAGTTCCGGTTTTGAACACTGGGTGTCGCCGTCATAAAATCCAATCAACATTACTTCTTTATAAAAGTAGATTAACTCACAAGTTATGACATGTGATTCTGAATGCTGGACAATTTTAGGAAAGGTGAAAATATGACCATTTTTAGAGGACTTGTGTCTGCAACAATGCAGTGTTGAGACATTACAAAACCCTTTTGTTTTCATGTTCAGACACAGGGTTCCCACGGTTCCTTAAAATCCTTGAAAGTTTGTGAATCTGAACAAATAAGTTTAAGGCCCTGGAAAGTTTTTGAAAATAGGCATAAAAAGACACCATCCTTGAAAGTCCTTGAATATTTTTTGGGAATTGAAATTTCATGGATGACGACCGCTGTTAACATATTATTTTGCCACCACAAGTTTGTTTAAATCTGTGCCTACGCCGACTTTTTGCGAAAGTTCGTTTGTTCTTCTGTACATTTTCGGCACTACATTCTTGTGTTTCCTGTACGTAGTCAACGTAACGTGTGCGTAGCCGCTTTAGATGCAACCGCAGAGTCGTCGCATCTGGATGCCCGGATAATGCAAATTCAAGGATGCATGGCTTGCCGAAGAAAGCTATGCGGAGTGGTTGGCGAAGGACACAAAAGACCAACATTCTGCTAGGTGCAGAATTGATAACGTATTCAGCGGTAGCAGTAGGTAAATGCCGCCGCGTGTGGTCCTTGAATTTGAGGATATTGGTCCTGGAAAGTCCTTGAAAGGTCCTTGAATTGGATGTTAACTAAGGTGTGGGAACCCTGCAGACAACTTGTAATCCAACAAAACCAGGTTTTTTTTTCTGATGCTATCCAAGCTCAAGACAATGCTATACCTTTTAGCTAAGAAGCTACGTTTGCCCAATTTGATTATCGGCTTAGTTTTGTCCGCAGCTGGCCTCCCAGTAAAAAAAAAAAAAGTTTCAATACCCTGTCTTAAGATGACTGTGTTATGATCTTATTAATTTCAGGTTTTTAAAAATACTGTTTGCTGTGCTAAGCATTGCTTTGTTTTTTCAAGCTTAGATTTGTTCAGGAATTTGCCGTTCTTTGTTTCCCATATTTCATGCTTACATGTTATAGTATGTCTCCAGTACATAAAAATGTCACCTGATGTGTCCGTGATGTTACCTCTACATAAAGAGGCCACTGAGAAACGATTGTTTAACTGAACATTTAAAAAAGGCTGACTCCTTCTTCAAAATTACAGCAACAGCTGCGAATGCGGATCAAGCTGACCTACACCTACAAAGGCGCTCCTGTTCAAGACTTGGCCGAAGTCAACAATTTTCCCCCTCAGTCCTGGCAGTGAGTTTTGCTGCTGCGCTCGATCTTAAAGAGACCCCCTGCCGAGGGAACTATGGGAAAGATCGCCCTTCCCCGTCTCCGACTGATCCCCCTGTGACATCACTGCACATCGCTGCCCTGGGGTTGCATGGGAAGCAGTAGAATCTTCCTAACACACACACAAACAAAGAGTTGATGGTATGAAGACCACGCTGACGATTACGAAGACAATGATGAACCATCAGCAGAAATATCTCAGTACATATCCATTTACTAACAGCTCCCCCCACCCCCTTTGTTTTCGACTAGCCACACACAGTCTGTTTGTCTTTATTTTGTCTGTCTACTTTGAATTTAGAGCAGCTCCTCCCAGCCTCCCTCTCACACACATACACGGAAGTAATCATCATTTTTGTGCACACAAGTACACACATATGCACTTACACACATCCAAGCTGGCCCTGGCCCACTCGCTGTTTGTAGATGGAATATACCACTCATGGTCACTCTGGAGAAGAGCTCATTGTTATGAGAATGTGTTTGTTTGCGTTTGTTTGGTTTTCCTTCATGTTTTTAATCATAACTTGGATGGGATGGGGATAGATTTTTTTTTTTAATGAAAAAAATAAGGCTTTGAGTTAAATTGAACTCTGAAATGCATAGTCTGTGGACTCATGCACCTTGTTTGAATCTCGACGATCTTTCTGAGACAAGAGGACGATGGTTTGTGATTGGGGCTCGATCATTGTATGGCATCACAAGACACAAGTCATCTTGTCTCTCTTTACTGATCATAATTTATGTCCTGTAATAAAAGTATCAGATCAATGCTATAAATAGAATCTATATGGTGGTTTTAGTGTGTTCATTCAAAACTTTTACTTCTTCATGACCATTATGTATACTGGTGCACTATTTGGAGGCAAGATGACCTCATAAAATTTTTCCATAAAAGCTTGACTCTTAAGCATTGTGATTTCACCCATTAATGACGCCCAGCTGGATTTTAATAAAGTGATGAACATGGTTGGAGGTAAACGGAATTGTGAGAAGACCAGCTGGCAGTTGGCTTTAAAACCTTTCTGGGGTTAGATGAGCAAGGAATTTTGCTTGTTGGTGCTTCTGCCCAAACTTGGGATGGATTGTGAGACACTGGCTGCTCTGGTGATAGATCGGTCATTTCGTACCCTCTTTTTTTTGGAAATCTTGTTGACCTTATTAGTTAGTGTTTGCCTATATCAGGTGATGCATGGATTTTGTACTTTGGTGAGGCACTGATTCAAAATCCAGAAATTGAAAAGTTGGAACAAGTCCGTGCACATGAAACACCGCAGAATATCAGTGCAACTCCCAAGCCGTAAGAGCAGCAAGAAGATATGTAGTTTAATGTGGTACTATTAACACCGCAACTAAAAGCTTTTATTTAGTTTAACTAAACGCTGGCCGAGTCGTTCTCGGAGACTTGTGGGCAACAGAGTAGACATGAACATACACTGTACGTGAGACCTATCATGAATGTAGTTATATGCACTGAATGGATTTCTTAGTTTGTTCTTGTCTTTTTCTTTGATTCTGAAAGAGCATTTCTCGGCAGTGATATTGACGTAAAGATGTTTTGCCTGATTTCAAAGCAACGTGCCTTTCACCGTAACCGAAGCCCTCAGACCGTCGGGTTGACTAACAGAAGAGAAACAGGTTTTCTGCCGTGGTGGTGGTTTGTCTTTCATTTCGCGTTCAAAATCAAATTGGCCAGAGAAGGTTTTGCATTGTCGGAGGTGTGTAAAAATCCTCACGTAATGTGGATCCCGGGCTGCTTGTCTTTTTTTCCTCAGAAGGCAGTTGGAAACATTAACCTAAATACCTCACATTTCTAATTATTTTTAAGGCGGCAGCTCTGCCGTGACGGTTCCATCGTGCTGTTTTTGTGGTTTCAAGCCATCCCGGGGACACCCTTTGCGTCCATACACACACCTCATCACTAACTAATTGACCAGCTCTCCAGCTGCTTATGGTTTCAGTCTTCATATACACGCAGTGTCCGAAATTTGCAAGATGATCTATGCCTCGTTTGAGTTCGGTGACCAAATCGGAGATGTTCGTTTGACTCTGGAAGTATTTTTTGAACAATGCTATGTGTATATGGAGGAACGAACTGCATTCTCTCAATTTCTTTTTATTATTATTATTTTGAACTCTATGCTTTTGGCTTCGTCTGTACATACTGAGGGCTTTTAAAATGTTAGTTTTTCTTTTCACCTTTTCTGATTCCTTTTTCATAAGAGATTGATCATTTTCTAAAACTTCCTTCCAGTACTGCACAGTAATCACTCATAGTCTAATTCAACGTTTTCCTGTTTGTTTACGCGAGAAAATGTATTATCTGCTGCCTGTATATTGTATATAATTGTAAAAGACAAACAAAAAAAGAACAAATCAAATAAAACTCCCATTTCAAGATCTGTGGGGATTAGTTAGGGCCTGTACCTGTACACAAGTGTAAAGAATCAACCTTGAGCTAAATTTCCGATACTTTTAATCTTGATTTTTGCTTTGCTATATTTTTCCTTTGCAAACTGAGTAAACGGATGTTGGATTTCAGGGGGATTATGACGCACAACTGAACGGAGTTACTCATTTTGGCAGAAGTATCAGCTATTAATGATTGATCTAGATGTCACTGCTGGCTTAAAGTTGCAATGGCCATGCCTCAAATTAGCTTTCTTTCCATTTTCCTCCTCCTCTTCACACGTTTCATTCGTTGTTAGACAATTTGAAGCTACTCCTGAAGGGGTTTGTCGTTGCTTAGGACAGGGAAATTAACAGATACTGGTTTGCTGTTCATGTTCTAAGGTCGCAACTCAAAACCATTCGAGGCGGCTGTGTTCAGTTGGCGTATTCCATCTGCAATGTGCAGTGTTAAGTCCATCATTACTGGTCGGATTAAACTGGGGCAAAACTTAAGTCAAGTTAAATATTTTTGACGTGTTATAACCGCTGGTTAGTTTTCATATGTGAATTTTTGACATACAGTAACCATCACATGAGAGACATACGAAAGGTAGATCTCTAAAAGGGCACTTCCTTTGAGGTTCCTTTATGGATAAATGCTCTAGAAGGGAGCAGAAACCCTGTTGGAACTCACCACTTTTGGGCTTACATTAGTCAATCGTGTGTGTGTGTGTGTGTGTGTGTGTGTGTGTGTGTGTGTGTGTGTGTTGGAGAGAGCAAGGGAAGCGCCGGAGGTGCGGAAAGGACTGCACCTTTTGCGCTGTTCAATTTTTTTTGGCAGTGATTTTCAGTTGTTTTTTTGTTTTTTTTTCGACTCAGCTTCTGAGCTGCATGCGGGGTGGGAAAACGCAATTGTAAATAATTGTCATTTTTACTCTTTCTGCAAACTTCCTGTCAAAATGAAAACAAAGTTGCAATTCTGAGCGCAAATTCGCACCGTCGTCCTGACATCTTGATATATACAGACCTTTTTGGAAGAAATTTAATGTTCTGTTGACTTCATGGTGATTGAGTCCGACATCCCATCTTGGGCCGTTCACGCTTGAATGATTATCCCCTCTGTTGGAATCCCGTCTTTGTAAACTGTAAAAGCTATCGGTTGTTCTCTTGGACTTGTATCTATACATGTGCCTCCTTCTGCCATTTGACACTTGCTATTCAGCCACATCTGAAACTTGTGCAGGGTGGACCGGGTGGTTATACTGTTGACTTATTTTCTTCTTTCCCCTTAATGAGTTTGACATGCTGAACAGAATCACAGTGTCCCGTGTCTTCAGAGCGTGAGTGCTGGACTGAATAATTCATGATGATGAATGACAATAACTTGTAATCTATTACATGGGATATTTTAGACTTATGCTGTGTATTATTGTCTTTGGGTTGGCGAAAATGATGACCAAGAGAAATAAAAAATGTCAAAACTATGCTTGAGGTGTGATTATTGTTTACAGCTCCTACAACAGTATATCTGGTTGCATTTCGTTTACGAAATTATCTTCAGCATGTTGGAAGGCTCATCTGGACCTGTTGTGCTGTGTTGTCTTACCACCCTCTTGAGGTCGAATGTAAAAATGACAGTGTATATAGTGCAGTGATGTGGAGGCAATGCTCTGCAATTAAACTGTAAATCTGTCTTATAAATGATGCCGCACTAAATCAGCTGTTCCTTGAAACTGTAAAAGAGATTCGAGGAACATAGAGCAGATTTATAAGTGAGATTCAGGCACCAGAAGACAGATTTACAAGTAAAAGATCAGAAGATGAAGGAGATTCGACCAACAGCACATGTCCTGAGGTACGTTGGAGTTGTAAATATAAAATAAGTTCTTCCCTCTTGCTGTTTTTGTGCTATTTGATGCAGTTTTGTGTCCTTTTAATTTCTTCTCTCATACTCTGAGATGTCTTATCTTTCAGGTCTATATTTTTCTCTGTATTAATCTGGGAAGGGGTCAGTGTGAATATCTGTTAGTTGCCTTGCAAATCATAGCATGACTTTTGTTAGGGTGGATGATGGTGTAACGGTTAGGGTGTTCGCCCCGTGAGCAAAAGGTACCAAGACTGGTAAAGGTACCACTGAGGTACTTACGAGCAAGGTACCGTCTGCAAACACTGCTCCCTGGCTGCTGCCCATGTTAGTTTCCCACTGCTCCTGCTCAAATGCAGAGGTAACATTTGGTTGTGGTGCACTGTGTGCTGTGCTGTGTTCACAATGTCAAATAACCACCTACTTTTACTTTTCAAATGTGAAGTAGTTTTTTGCTGTCACCTTAATATACACCAAAGAGAAATGGTGGACATATTGCAATATAATAATTAGGACATTATATGAATTATTAGTCAGGCCAATTAGACATTGTGAGTGTCTTAATTCGTTCTAGCTATTCAAAAACATTGCAGATCAATCCAGTATTTCAGCGTGTCATGTGACCCAAAACAAAATTTTAAGGAACACAATTTCTATTTAAAGTTTGACTTTACTACAAAGTTCAAGCTGTGTTAAGCATTTATCCCTAATGTGACCATAATCTTTTATAGAAACGACACACCTCAAAGAGCCACTAAGATAATAAAAAAACATTTAACAATGTATTACAGTTGTTGCATCAGCTTCTGAATGTCCATTTCATAGGACATGACCTCATGGCCCAGTTTTAATTTCAAGTGAAGCCTCTTGTAACAGTCAAGTGCAGGCTATACACTCACTGTTTACTTAATCAAGAACACATACCTGTTAAATGTAAATTAAATATCCATTTTTAATTACTTAAACATTCTTGTGTTCAATTTGTGCTATTACACAGAACTCCCTACTCAAACACACCTCATTCAACTCTTCTACACTTCCTCATTCTACTAAGTAACAATTTTAGATGTGTTTTAGCAGAATTCTTTAAAAAGCACAAGTCTGTGCAAGGAAAAAGCAAATCTGTGCAAACCAGTGGGCCACTAGGACCACTGCTGAAAAATGCTGATTTAGCAGCTCATCTGTGCTTGCTTTCTGGCTGCAGATTTGCTCTTTTTTATGTTTTTGAACTGCCATGGCAACATCAGTGTTGTGTTGATTCATCATGCAAATAATTTCCTGTCTGTGGTCATCTTGAAACAAGACCACATCACTAGAAACAAAAAGATGATACAGTAGAGGCTGACATATTTGTACTTGTAATTTAGTTACACATCAGGCAGAAAGTGTAAGTGCAAAATAGGTGATTCTAAAAAAAATAAGCTAGCATTTTGATTTTATATTAAGCATTTTTAAAAAGTGTCTATCTGTCTGCCTAGCACATCTTTATATACAAGACATTTGCTTTGGTGGATGGTGCTAAGAGGTTTAACTGAAAAAGATTTAAAATATAGAAGATACTGCTACTATACGTGCGTTGGATATAGAAAGAGATCTAACAATGTACAAACTGAAATAGACATAAATAAAATGTGTAAGCCATAAAGTCTGTCACACAACTTATCGGAAAAGGTGGAGGAATGAGAAAGAAATCACCAATGTGCTGGAAGTAAAGGATATGTGTCATGAACTGAAATTAAAAAAAATGTATAAACAACTGCCCAGTGTGTATGGCAGTGCACAATAGTGTAAGATTCACAATAGGTGAAGCATGACATGATTATTGAACTGTGCAAAAATGCAGTACAGGGTGAGGATTACGGGTCAGTAGAAAACCTGGCCTTGTGGTATGAAGTTAGTGTCCTGAGTGAGAGGGATTGGCCACGATATAATTGTATTCCACCTTTATAATATGTTTATAATATGTTTCTATTGTCTTGAACTCTGGTGACTTTGTTGAAAGTCACCATGTAAATAGCAACGCCATTTCGCAATCCATTATTACTATTCGCCTGCAAATTCTCTGGTTGTATAACCTGTGCGCTTCACGTGTGCGTCGTGAAAGTACCTGTTTAGGCCTAATCAGCCTCATGAATAATTAATCAGCTGTTTAGTTCCGGAATGGGCAGTGCCTCATAAATATGAATCAGCCCCGCCCCCTCCGCGCTTGTCTCATGTTTATTCAGCGGGCTTCTCTGACAGCCGTGAGATTCGGTCCCATTATGGCGTCTCACCAAATCAGGATGGGCTTTTTCTGCCGCCTCCTGTGTCGGAATTTAGCCGCCGTCAACTGCGACGTTGCGTCTGGCTTCGTGTGATGAAAGAGCTACATGCGGGCGACATGAAAGACGAGGAGAAGGCGGCGAGGGCGGCACAAAGTGCCGAAACCGAGCGGAAAAACGGAGCTGAGGACGGCCGGAGCTGCGGCGGAAACTCGCCGAACCCGGCGCTTCGCGAGGCGGCGTCACATCACGGCGCAACGCCGCCGAGCCGAGCCGGGACGGGAATACGAGTTCTAAAGGTGCTCAAATACTCTTAATATACGTCGAAACATATAACATTTCCTCTTAAGCAGGGCCAGGGTGTGCTCTTAGACAACCGCATCCGTACCATTCAGCCGTGTTTATTGACGATATCTGTCTAAAAGCCAGAACGTTTATCCGTGTTGATCTGCACATTTAAGTTATATTTACACCAAACTAAACGGGAGTCATTACTGTCGTAATGGAGGTGGTGCTGTACCGATCTAACCTGTTAGCGCCAAATCTTTTCTGCATTACGAACCCGTAACGGGGCAACTGGGACCAGCTCACCAACCCGACATCATCCTTACAGTCGGCTGGAGGCGAACCACTGGACAACGTGCCTCTGTTATATATTAGAAAGATGAAAATGCATATTGATCGGCCTTTCTGCATGTTGTAACGCCAAATCTACAGCCGTGTGGTTGAGGCTGGCCCTTAATTAGAGCTCTTTATGCAGCATCACTGCTCATGAGTTCCCCATCTCAAACACCAAACCACGTTATGACTTCTGCATGTTAATCAGGATCAAAAAAAGACGAAGTGGTCAGTTCTGATGCGCTGTTAGTGTGGCTGTTGCTTTTTAAAAAAATGTGCATTGGTAAAGTCATTTTTAGACGTAAATTTGCATGACTGTTTTATGATAGGTTATGATGTTTGTTTGTTTTTTATCATAGTTTTATATTGTTTAAATGCAAATCATAGGCTGTACTATGGTTTATACTGCTATTATATACAATAGTTTTATTGTAATAACGTTATTAACCTGGTATTACAATAGTACAAGAGCAATATAGTATACCACTATAGCAATATTATAATACCTTGTGATTAATATTTTAATAGTATGCCCGAATTATATTCAGTAGTACAGTTTTAATATTGTTATTAAGATAGTATGTAATAGGGTTATAGTACTGTTAAAAGAACAAAACAAATACTTATTAACTATATCATAGAACCTTTTTTATATAACAATTTCTGCTTAAATCATAGAACATTTTAAAATGTAGAGCTATTGTTACTAGCATGGAATTTCATTTACTTTCACTGTACTACCATAGTACTGTTATATAGCATTCTAGTACTATTGTTATACCATGTTAAATAAGGTATTATACTGCTCTGTAAAATTACAGTATTGCATGGCCAGTTTCATAGTTGCTTTATCATTGTAATGTCAGATATTTATTCAACAAGCTGCTCATAGTTAGACATTTACATGTGGAGTAGCACACAGTCTGACGTTAAATACCTCTGGAGTGCATGGTACTGCATCTGATCTTTAGTCATTAAGCTAGATGGATTGATGAGTCAGCTAGATAGGTACGTGCCTAGAGGTATGTACAGATGTGTGTGTTTGTGTACATTACACACTCCATCTTTTCCATGGCGTACAGGCAG
Organism: Distichodus sexfasciatus; assembly: GCA_032718565.1. NCBI lineage: Eukaryota > Metazoa > Chordata > Actinopteri > Characiformes > Distichodontidae > Distichodus > Distichodus sexfasciatus. The sequence goes on from JAVGVS010000013.1 coordinate 441,418, forward strand.
GAGGGCCTTTAGTGCTGTTGTGAGCACTGGTTAGCTGTCTGTGCTTGCAATCCTTGCTGTGCAGTAGGTACTAAAGCAGTCGGAGGCGGCTTGGGCCTTCTCTCTCTCTCGCTCGCTCTCTCTCTCTGTCCGTCTCCGTCAGTGAAGCCCAGCTCTGTGGGAGTATGATTTCATCAGGCTGACTAATGACCTGATGCCTGGCCGCCCGTCTCAGAACCAGGCCTGGCTCACGCCTCACACCAGGGCGTTTGTGCCCTATGTAAATATTTGGGCCCCAGTCGTCTCTCTGTGGATCGCTGGTTCTGACACACAGCCTCTGTGTGCCTCTGCTGGGTGCGGTGTCCAACCTGGGACTGATTCTGCACTAGTTACCGAACCGTGTCGTGTAGCTAATTTGACTGTTAAATGGGTCCAGCAAAGACTGCTGTTTTGAGCCTTGGCGGGGGAGGTCCTAAAACACTGAGAGGTGGTGTGAACTTCAGACGACAGTGTTGTCGACTTCTTGCTTGGTTTTATCTATGTTTGCAGTCGAAACCGTCTCACGTTCTCCCCTCTGCTTGCAGCGGAACATGAAGCGGAACGGCAGCCGCGGTTGTGTGACCAGGAAGACACGGTTCGGCTCCCGTGAGAGGGATTGGCTGAAGGGTGACGCCCAGCGGGGCTGCGTGTGCCTGTACGGGGCCTCAGAGCCCCAAGCTCCGGCTCCCGGGCCCCAGGCCTCGTCCACTGCTCAGCCTGACCTCAGACTGGTGCTATGTTCCACCAGCACCACCGTGGAGGAGCTGTGTGCTCAGCGTGATGGACAGGGCCTGTACCTGCAGCTTCATGGAGACCTGATCAGGTAAAACACACACACACACACACACACACTAGGGGTGGGCAGTTAATCAAATATTAATCGAAACCGACAATCAGAACCTCTATTCGACGTAATCTTGCCCATGGCGCTTATTAAAAATAAAGGTGCACAATTCAGAAAATCTCATGATTCGATTCTGATTCTTGGGCTCATGATTTGATTCAAAATCAATTCACAATTCATAAACAATTTACAATTTAATACATAGATGAATTTGTTTCCAGATTGCTGTTTTGAGTTACTTTTCCTGTTTGACTGTGGCAGATCAACAAAAAAAAATCACACCGAAGCAGAAGTAGTTTGGGTTTAGGGTTAGAGTTATGGATCAGTCTTTTGGAATACATTAATCGATTTTGAATTGACAGAGAAAGAATCACAATTTGATTTGATATTTTTGCACAACCCCCATTAAAAAAACCTGTTCAAGCTGATACTTTTAATACTTTTAATACAGTTAATACTTTCCCCAGTGTGTGTTCATGTACTGTCCTCTTAAAATTGTTTTGTCATGTGACTCCACCCTGTCCACTCTGTGACTACGTCTGTGTTTTTCCTTCATTTATTTTAAAATCACAAAAATAAGCACTCTTTCATTAGAAAAATTATCCAGCCACAATAGTTGAGCATATTTATGCTACAAACCTTATTAGTGAACTATTTAGGCAAAAATAAACGCACAATAATTGTTCATTAATCATAAACAAGGTAAAATGTAAAATTAATGGCTATATTGATTTGATGTCATATTGCCTCAAACTAAAACGCTCACACCCATGGCCACACACACACACACACACACAAACACACACACACACAACTATGTTACTAATGTACATACATACACAGAGGTAATTTCCAGTGGAACTGGTTTACACATGTACTGGATGTTTTCCACTGAAACTGCTATACACACACACAAACACACACTCATGCTTTTATATTGATTCACACTGAAGGTTGAAATTCTCTTGCTGTTCAACCACCTAACAAACATTTATCTCACCTCCACCCTCCTCCACAAGCCTGCACACAAACACACAGACACTGAGCGGTACTGGTCACGCTTTGACTCGACTTTTTAGAAAAGTCACAGGCCACCTCCTCTTCCTGACATAATGCATGACAGCAGCTTTCCAGAATAACACAGACCTCCACATGAGAAGGCCACTAACCCAGCCTGTAATCTGGTTACACCCTTACTCTCCTTCTCTTTTTCCTGACCTTTTTTTTTTTTTTAACCTCCCCATCATTTATTTTTTGATGAGACTAGAAAAACCTTTTTTTTATTTCCTCTAAGGCTATTTTTGCTGAACTCTTGTTTGGCTCGTGCAACCTCCTGCAATCTGCATATGGCTATAGCTGAGTCTGATATTTAATCCAGTTGATGCTCTTGATTTATGTATGATTTTACATATGTTGCTCGCTTTCCTTTTATGTCTTAGACTTAGATCAGAGAAGGGCATGGCTGTACCCGGAACTTGGCCACAATTATGTAACTTTATGGCTTATGATCTGTGGAGCTGTGAAGATTAAGGCAGTTTACCATAAGCCCAGCCCTTGAAATACGGAATGAAGTGCACCATGTAGTGTATAGAGAGGACGATCGTTGTCGATTGGAAGGTTTCTATGGCTTTCTGGTGCACTGCTGTTTTTTTTCCAAGAAAAACTGTGGTGGAATGAATGGTGGTGTATGGCCAGGTTGTTCTAGACAGACGTCATCAACCCACAAACCACGCTGACCCTTTCTCATGCAAACCCTCATTTCTGACGGCATCGAAAGACTAGGTCAGCCTGGAAAAAGACGTTTTGTGGTCAGACTCCCACAAGATCATACATGTCCCCAAAACCCTAGTGAGAGGTTTAGCTGCTGTAACGCTGAACTTCTGTAGTTCTGACCAAAAACGCAGTAATAAACAATGAGAGTGCTGTAAGCCAAACTTAAAATAAAACAATCTGAAAAGGTTGAGACTGGTCGCGACACTGCCTCAGCTCCCTTAAGGAGTTTGTGTGTGAGTTTGTGTTTGTGTATGTGTGTGATTGTGTGTGTTTGGGTCTTTTTGGTGTTCATGCATACACGCACACACACAAGCAGGTCTGTTGTGTCCCGACGTCCACTTTCTGCAGCGTCCGCAGAGATTCTGAAGGTATGTCTGAGAAAGGGAGATGAGTCATGCTTTCCCCTTTTTCTGTCCTTGTGAGGATGACTGGGCTACTGAAGTGGTCACATTAGTTTTCGATGAGGGGCCCAAAGCGAAGGTGGGGCGGCCAGAGATTTTTCAGGCTTGGAACTTGTATGTAACCGTGTGTTATTTCCTGTACCTTTTGTGACATCACAAAAAGTAGAGAAAGAACAGTTCAACAGGTATTATTAAGATGCCGAAATGACACTGTGATGTTGCTTTCTTCTAAAAAATACAAGAAGAAAATACTTCATCGTTACTGTGGTTATGGTTAGTTTGCATTATTTATATTGCGTTTTGTGATGTCCGGCCTTATTTCTGCCTAATTTCCTTGCCTGTCCATAAGTGTTTCCTCTCAACCTTTCATGAGCCTGTAAAGAGCCATTAAGACTCTCTAACTCCCCCTCACACACACGCACAAAGGCACATTAAAACACACTGCCTCCCTCTAAAAGCCATGTAGCAAGCCCTGGAAAACTGTAGCTGTTCCTGCTCATTACGACCAGCGTTCATCTGTTCTTTTCTAGTAAACGTGCGTGTTTTCCGCCGGGATTACAGCTTGTTGTCGGGTCGAATGAGCAAAAAAAAGACCATACTGTGAACCTCTAGTATGACTCGGCTAAAAGTGCCCTTTACTTGTGCCGTAAAAGCGCTAATGCAGACCGACGTTATCCCAAATCAAAGGGACAGCCCCTGTTTTAAAAACCTGGGGTTAAGTTCCTTGCTCAGGGGCACGGTGTTAGGTTTTTTTTGGAGGAAGCACACACACACACACACACACACACAGATAGGTTTGTCCAAACCCCTTTTTGGTTCCTATTCCTTTAAGTAGTCTACCATTCAGCCTCAACCACCTCCACGTGTCCTGTGTGGGTTATTCTAAAAAAAAATCATGGGATGTCATCAATTGCCATTTTGGACTTGCATTTTACGGTCACAGCCTGTGGAGGCAGAGTGTTGCACATAGTCTCTGAAAGACCCTCCAGCATGATTTTGACTTGTTATTTTATTTAAATGAGTGATTATTTGTCATTGTGAACGCACCACAGCACAGCACACAGTGCTCCACAATGAAATGTGACCTCTGCATTTGACCCATCCGTGAAAGAGCAGTGGGCAGCTAACATGCAACGCCCAGGGAGCAGTGCTTGGGTACGGTACCTTGCTCATGAGTACCTCAGTGATACCTTTTACCGGCTAGCCCCTGATCACGCTACGCTACCAACTGTCTTTGATTGTGATTGTGATCTGCATACGCCAGTCATTTGCGTTGTTGCTGATTTAAAAGAAATGTCAGTTTTGCAGTAATTGTTATCAGCTGAAATACTGGGCCTCAGCTTATGCCTTCTGATGTTTTGAACTAATATTCTGGCCCAAAATGTGTAAGGTGGCTAGCAGTCAATAGAATCTACAGTGTCAAGTAGCATGACGTAGAGTTGGGCAATTCTTTGAAAATGAATTGAAACCGACATTCAGAACCTCTAACTGACGCAGTTTTGTCCATGATGATGATTTAATTTCAATTATTTTTAAATTACATTAATACATAAAAAAAGAATTCCTAATTTCCTCAGTGTGTGTTCATGTACTGTGCCCTTAAAAGCATACTATCCCTGTGTGTTGTCAGAACAGCACAAACCTTTTTGGTAAACTATGAGGGCAAAAAACAAGCACATAACAAAATTATTTCCATTTATTGTAATCAACATTAATTGGTCAGTAAATCATGATATAGATTTAATGTCCTATCGCCCAGCCCTACATTTACGGCATTTAACAGATGCTCTAATCCAGAGCAACTTCCATTTTCCTAATTTCAACTTAACTTGGGGTTAAGAGTGTTGCTCAGGGAGCCCGTGATATTAGAGGTCGGATTAATATATTCCTTTGTCATGGCATTTGAGCGCTTTCCAAGGTGAGAGTCTGGTCCAGTGAGACGTTCCCAGACTTAGTAGGCTACTTGGGGCGACAGCGGGCCAAGTTAGGAGCTGCTAACGGGGTCGTTGCTGCAGAACGAGTTTAACGCTTAATCAGGCAGAAGAAAGTGGCAGCTTGACACGAGGGCAGCGGTCATGAATGCCGGACGCCCTCAATAAAGAGCCAGATGCCTCCGTCATCTGAATAGGCTGCCATGTGTTATAACGCACAGATTGGAAAGAGTGTTTTTGGGTCCTGTGAGTTAGGTCTTTGCCTTTTGAATCAGAATGACTTGAAGAACGTTTAGTTATGGAAGTGGGAGGCCTGGAGAGGGGCATGTGTGCTGGCTGGTCTGAGGGAGGGAGTAGCTGGGAGGTCTGTCATGTTTGTGATGGAGAGCATTCACGGCCATTATTCTACTGAAGTAAAACGTGTGTGCCGTCGTAATTCATGATAATTTTTTGTAGAGATGCACGATAAGGGATTTATTGGCTGATGCCGATATCCGATATTTTTCATGCTTATGAAAAATGCCAATGCCGATAAACGAGGAAGGCGGCATCCAGCACGAGTTGCGCATGTAAAGACAGGACTGTATTTTGCACGCTCAGTTCTACTGTGTGCTCAGAATTTTGGCACAAAAATAGCGCCATAGTTCTGACATTTCTAAGACAGCTTCAAGTCAAGCGAACGTGAAGTTGAGCGAGGGCGGAGCATTTCGAGCCTAGTGCACATTTTAAGAAAAAGTTATTTCCCGCTCTATGTGTTGTACCAAGTCAAATAGGGTGCGTGTGACACTCCATGTGCACTACCTAGTGGGTAGAGAACCGTTAAGCTACAAGCCCGGCTAAATCGTGAGATGCATACTACCACATAGAAAGGTCTGATAAGAGACCTTACCTAACGTACTATTAAGTGCGGCAGTACGCGGCTCGGGACACAGTCTATGTGCGAGCTCACATATGTTCTCACAAGTGAGGCAAACATGAAATTTTGTTGAAATCGATGAAATCTAAGCATCGGTCAGGTTCTGATATAATTCCGATATTATCGCGCATCCCTTATTATTTGCATTGTGCACAATGGTGGTTCTATCCAGCTCTATCCTACCATCACTGTGTATGCGTGTGATGATAGATTGATCTACATCAGCACATGGATTCAGTGATCAGTGAGCTCATAGCATCAATCCAAAATGAAAACAGGTCTATTTTTGTTCAAAATAAAAGATTATAGATTATAGACTATAAAAAGATTTGTGATTTGATAGCAACGGAAGTGATTATGTTAAATCAGTATATGATATTGTCTCATATCACACGCTGGCTCCTGAATTGACTGAATAAAAATCATATCTTGACACACTTTGTGATTTCCGTAGATATTGAATCATGGTCAGCTGAAATTATATAATGTTACATCATAATGAAAGTTGTGATTTGCAGCCATACCACTAGGTACCTGAGCAAGATCCTTAATTCCAAGTTGTTAATGGAAGACTGTTTTAATCATTGAAATGAAAAGTAATTCTGGATAAGAGCGTCTGCTGTTCTGTGTATTCAGGGTGTGTGTGTTCACATGTCCATAAGGACACACACAAGCGTATTTTTTCGGCTTCAAGTATGCAAGTGCCAGTGATGCTGTGTGGCTTCTGGAGCTTTCTGTACTGTGGCTGTATGAGTTTGCTGCTTTTCTTGACTTGACACCTGATTCATTTCATCAGCTCCAGGAATGACTGTGCGACCCAGCTCTCCGTGACCTGAACGAGTTGCTTTAGAGTGGGGAAAACCCTGAACAGGCTTAGACTACATTTATGGACTGGTGCTTTAGAGCAGTGATAGAGCAGTCGGATTGAAGCTTCCAATCTATGCCATCTAATATTAAGCATCTGTCAGTACTGAGTCTGATATAATATCTATGTACTGTATAGTGCACATTTATACATGATACATTTCTTAACCTGAGGCAAGAGCGATGAGAGGTAACACTACAGAACGTGGCAAAGATTTTCCAATCGTTGCCACCTTATGGATTCTCATAGATCTCAATTGATCACCAACATCTATAAGAAGGTGTGTAAAAAACTTTGGATTTGTAGCTAAAAATCTCATTTCGGCACACTATTAGACTAAAAAACCCTTTATTTTGGCTGAGATTTCTCCCATTGAGAGAATGTTTCACGTTCCTGGGTTTAAGGTCCTTGCTCAGGGGCCTAGTGTTAGCAGTGCCTTTGATCTCTTAATCTATAAGCGAGTATCCTGTGATTATTTATGACTATTTATGTTTGTGTAATCTCTTTGACAAGTGGTATAAACTAAATACAAGAGATACAATAACTAAACTTGGCACGATACCACTTTTTTCTGTCCGATACGATACCGACATTGTAAATTTGGATATCTGTCAATACGATACAAACCTGATACGGTCTCTGAGTCTTTTTCAACAGACAACAGAAAATAATGCTTTAAAATGTCTGAATACATGACTGAGATTATTCTGTTATTCTTAAGGAAATATTTGACTTAAATACTGTTTTATTAACTAAAACAATGTACTAATTACACACCCATATGCTAAATTATTTATTATTAAAATATCTCAAAAATGAGATTTTTTTTCTGATGGTCCCTAATCGCGTGGCGCTAAAACCATCAGGAACACAGAGATTGCAAGCGAGAGCTGGTGTTGTTAAGGAAATTAAACTGATTTGCTTTTGAGGTTGTAGTGTGTTGCGTTACTTTTTCTACTCGTTGTCATATCAATATATAGGAATTAGCGCGAATGTCGAACAATAAACCAGCTACTTAACATGCATAACCAAAAGTGCGTGTGTCCATTTACAGATTGGCTCATAGATCGGCCCAATGCCACAGATACCCAGTCCAGTAATTTGAAGCGTTATCGGAACCGATGTCCAATCCACGTATCGGATCGGTGCCATCTTTAACAATAACAGTGAGATTGAAAGATGAATTTGCTTCAAAAATGTCTTAAAATTGATATTTGGTCCAAGATGTTCCAGTGATCAGAAGGTCGCCGGTTCAAGTCCTGGACTGGTAAACGGTACCACTGAGGTGCTCATGAGCAAGGTACCGTCCCCAAGCACTACTTCCTGGGTGCTGCACGTCACCTGTCCACTGCTACTTCATGAGCGGGTCAAATGCAGAGGACAAATTTCCTTGTGGTGCGCTGTGCTCTTCTGTGCTGTGGTGTGTTCACAATGACAAATAATCACTACATCGATTACATCGATACATTAATGAAATGATCATCGAACCCATGACATTGATCCAAAATGAAAATGTTGATCACACATCATATTTACTGTAACGTTTTACACGTTTGTCCTGGTTGACCTCAGGAATAAAAAGTCAATGATATTTGAGTTGCTTTATGTGATTTGATATAAATGGAGGTGATAGCGTCTCATATACTGTCTCACATCGATTGCTGGCTTCTGAATGGAAATCGCATTGTAGCAGACGTCGTGAAATCGGCAGATGTCGAAACATTGACCGCTGAACTGTAGGTAATGCAGCCTCTCTCCCTTTCTCACTGGTTTAATCTGTCTCTTGACAGGAGGCTGGACTCCTCGGAGCGGCCTCTTCAAATGGTGTACGACTACCTGACCACCATGGGCTATGACGACCCGCTGCGCGTGCAGCAGGAAGCCGCCAACTCAGACCTCAGCTGCATGATCCGCTTCTACAGCGGTGAGTACCAACACCCCCCAAAAAATCACACCTCTCTACCTGGCGTGATAGCATCTCTCGCTTTTTCTCTCCACGAGTAGCTCACACGTCTTACTCCTTTACCCTAAGTACACGTCCTTCATTCCTTCCACCACACACAGCCAGAGCGGGGCAACTGTAATACTCTAGGTGTGGCTGTCGTCGGTGTGCACGGGATTGTGGGATTTGGAATCCCTGCCGCCTCTTCGTATTGCGGGAAAGGAAGCCGAGCTTATTGTGGCGTGGCTTTCGCTGCTGCCGCTCCGTCACACGGCGTGAGCACCCATCTGTCTGTTCGCGATTGTGGCGTCTGGGTCTTTGTGCTAAACCGTGTTTGTGGGTTTTTGCTTCCCTCGTAGATGAGACCGTCTCTCGTTTTAAACACGAGAAAGCAAGGCGTGTGCACAGGTTTTTTTCTGTGATACTCCATTTATCCTGATCTTCCCCTCTGAGCGTACCACTTTGATTTGGAGCTCTGACGGTTAGCGAGGACTGAACGCAGAGCAGACTCCCGGCATTAGATCCTCCCCGGGACACGTGACTGGAAATTCCCAACGCGGGGAGGATTGGACGAGGCCTTGTAGCATGAAACGACAGGTCTGAGAAGGGAGACTTTCCACTAGGTCTGGGCAGTTAATTGAAAATGTCAGTGAACTTTGTGTCGGACAAAACAAAAAAACATTGTTCATTGATCATATTTGAGGAAAAATGTTCAATTAATCATAATATTGATTTGACATCATATCGTCCAGCCCTACTTTTTTGATTTTACAATTGCCCACGCTGCCCTCGGCCCGGGACGTATCGCAACGACCATCCATCCAGGTTTTTGGGGGGGGAGGGGGAGGAGGAGGAGGGGTGGGGGTTGCGCTGTTCCTCATCCCCAGGTGGCCCAGTCCTGTCAGGGCTGCTGCGGTGAGCTACGGCTTCGTGTGGCAGCCTGATGGATGACTACGGACAGTGGATGGATGGCCTGCACCCTCCTCATTTGTACTCCAAGGGCCTCCTGGGGGAGGTGGGCACAACGTATTAGAGCGATGTCCTCGGAGACGTGCGCGCACACACACACGCGCAAGTACACACACTCTTGCGAGTCTTACTCTCACACTGTGCCAGCATGTGTCTCTAAGCAAGGCTAATGATCCTCTTAAAGCTGTTGATAGGCTTTGGTTCGAGAGGAAACAGGAGAGCTAATGTTCTGTAATGCCACTCCTATTAATAACCAAGCTGAGGGAGAGAGAGAAAGAAAGAGAGAGAGAGAGAGAGATGTTGCAGTGTGCAGTGCTGAGTCAGTGTCGCACTTGAGTAGCTAGATCTATGACAGAAGAAGCACCAAGAGACAGACAGAGATACTGAGAGTTTGAGGCCCGCTCTTTCATGGTAGTAAATTAATTAGTGCTTAATTAATAAAGTGCCAAACAACAGTGTTCAAATATCAAATAGAGGAATCTGAGGGTGTATTTTCCTTAAGGCTCTTTTGAGGACTGGTGCATAGTGCCGGGAGCTTTTAAGGCCCGGACTGTTAATTGGGCCCACGGAGGTTGTGCCAACTTCTTGTTGGGTTGTGGGAAAAAAAGTCGAGGAGGCCCGAGAAGGGCAGGTCGTTCCTCACTGGCACTCCCAGGACGAGCTGTCAGCGGAGGTGCTGGTGCCCGTTCTTGGCAGGGCTGGATTGGGAACGAAGTGAACCATTCCTTACTGATTTAGAGAGACGTGCAGATTTTGTTAAAACGTTTAGATGAATGTTTACAGCATTTATTATGCTCTGATCCGCAGCGACTTTCTGTTTACCAGTGCGGGAGGAGGCTACTTTTAAACAGCAGATTAAAAGTAGCTACAGCTAAGTAGGTACAGCTAAAAGTAGCTACAGCCAAGCTACAGTTTTATTATAGTAGTCAAGTGCACGAAAAGCTACAGAGAAAAAGTAGCTTCATAGGAGCTGTAATATGTAATGTTTGTGCTGTGGGATCCTCTTAAAGCAAATTAATTAAAATCTGAAATATGATGCTTTTTTTAACAATATAATGTCAAATCACTTTAAGATTTCAATGATGTTTTGGAGGCAGGGAGAGTTTTGATATTTGTCTTGCAGAAGTTTGCAGAACTTTGTTAAGTTCTGTCCGTTTCAACTTTCAGAGACATGCATTTTGATAAATAAGCCAACAGATTCTTAATTCCATCTTGGTCAAGGTAGACTTCATTCTTCATCTTGTAACTGCCATGAAGTACGATACAATGAGCATGCATTGCATGGGCAAGTAAACTATCAGATGCCCCTTCTGTAAATTCAAAAATAATATATATTTTTTGTGACCATGTAACGTTTTGTCACTCTACAGTGCCATTAAAAAAGTTACTGGACCATCTACTAATTGCCCTTTGAAAGTGAGTGATTATTTATCATTGGAAACCCACAACAGCAACCAATGCACCACAACGAAATGTGACCTCTGCATTTGACCCTTCCATGCAGCGCCCGGGGGCAATGCTTGGGGATGATACCTTCCTCCTGAGTACCTCAGTGGTACCTCCACCGGTCCTGGATTCAAACCGGCGACCTTCCGATCACGGGGCCAGTTCTCTACTGCCCCATAATTGTAGTCAGCTACTTCCCCCATCCCTGCTAATCACATATTCAATCTTCCAGAAGCATCTTGATGTTGAGAATCTTGCTTACGGGCCCGGTTGTGGTAGTACTGGCTGTAGGTCCATAGATGATGTTTGGAAGTAATTTTGAAGGATACTGCTATTTTTCATTGGGAAAAAAAGCTTGTAAATCCCTTTCCTCTCTCTTTCTTTTAAGAACATTGTCTGTGACACGAAGTATGAGATAACTCCAGTAGAGAGGGAGTAAACATTAATAAACAGCGACTTAATAAAGGCTGTGCTTTAGAAAAACACAGGCCTGCAGACCCAGGGATGAGGAGGGGCAGTCGGGGAGGTGGGTCAGTCGGTCCAGCTGCAGCTCCTGGAGGGAGAGAGATGTGAGTTCTGGCCTGGATCCATTCGGCTCGGCTGGGTGTTGCTCCAGAGCTCTGAACCCCCCACCAACACACACACACACACGCACTCACACACATTGTACTGAAATTTCGGTTGGGCCTGCTGGCCGCCACAGTGGCCTGTAGGAAATAAATCATTTTTGGGCCAGGCTTTGGCCAGTTAATGAGATATTGATCTGCCAGGAGCCTTAACTTAGAGGAGAAAATGAAAACTAAATAAAATGTGTGTGTGTGTGTGTGAGAGAGAGACTGTGTGACTGTGCTGACAGGAAGACTGGGGCTTAGAGGTGTTACTCTGGGACCAGACTGATACATAAGCGAGTAGAGATCGCCGCTGAGCCTGTCTCTCCTGTCTGGAGTAGATAACTGGAGACCGTTTATTATTGGAGGAGCAAGAATCCAAAGCACAGAGAGAGGCTCTTCTTATCTCTCACCGGCCTCGCGGACCTTTATTACATATGACCCACAAACCACATCATTAATATTGCTGTCGGGTTCTATCTCACTCAGAACGTTTCCGCAAGAAAGCCAACACCGCCGCCACATGACAGTTATATGGTTTGTTTTCATGATGTCAGCGTGAGATTTGTCTCAGTCTTTGGTCCTGACTCTTCTGTCACTGAGACTTAGGACTACAAGATGAATCCTTTTTATACTGAAATGCACATTTTGTGACAACTGCAATAAGAGCTGCTATGTTAAATACACATTATGAAGAATGCTTATTATTATTTGCTTATCTCGATTTCCACTGAAGCTTATTCATCTGACTGATGCATTGATGCATCTCCAAGTCTGCAACAATGTTCCAAACTTTTTACATACTACTCCACTACTAAAGAACCTGGAAAATCTGCTCATTGCTAATTGAAAGTGTGATTATTTGTCATTGTGAACACGCCACAGCACAGCACACAGTGCAACCTAATGAAATGTGACCTCTGCATTTGACCCATCCATGAAGGAGCAGCGGGAAGCTGACGGACAGCACCTGGGGAGCAGTGCTTGGGGCCAGTACCTTGCTTCTGAGAACCTCAGTGGTACCTTTACCCTTCTGGAATTCAAATCGGCAACCTTACAATCACTCCCTAACCGTTACGCTAATAACTGCCCCGTGTACAAACTGTGATGTATTGTGGGTTTTGACATCTTTCTGTTGGAACCAGCATTAACATTTTCAGCAGTTTGGCCTGCCGTAGCTCTTCTATTGGATCAGACAACACGGTTCAGCCTTTGCTTCTGACGGACGTTCATCAGTGAGCCGTGGCCACCCATGGTCTTGTTGGTTTATAGGTTTTTTTTTTCCTTAGACCATTTTTGGCAGGTCCTGACTACTACAAGAGCTGCTGTTCTGGACATGTTCTGACACAGTTGTCCAGCCGTCACAATTTATCCCTTGTCAAAGTCAGAAGTCAATCAAATCCTTTATGCCTGCCCCTTTTCTTATGCTGCCAAGTTCTTTTGTAACCAGGTGAGCAGTGTTATTCACTTCACCTAATGTTATGGCTGATCGGTGTAGGTCTTGGAAGATCAGATCACAAGTGGGCAAGATGAATTGTGAGTCAGACACTCAAACCACATACTGCGGTGGTGTAGACGTTTTTGGTGAAAGAACGCCACTGGCTTGCAACTGACCCTCTCCTGCCAGTCTCACCTGTTGGTTGGAATAGCTGGTCTATGGTATATGGAGTCGGTGACCTTATGTTTGGGGGTTTGAGAGAGCCGTGAGAGCCGAAAACCAGTACTTCAGTGGTCCCTTTACCAGTCCAGGACTTGAATCATCCAAACACAAAGCCATCTCCCTAACCCTTATGCTACCAAGCAGTGGGCATAATAGAAAAATTTGGGCTTAACAAGCTGTGAGGACAACTCTGTCTTTTTATCTGGATCTTTACATGTGAGAACGATAGTCAGTAAATTTGTTAATAGGCTTGGTTGATGTTTAACGCTGTGTAAGCCTTGAATGCAGGTCAACAAAACAAAAGACAAGGACATTATCGCAGTAACATACTTTGCTTAAACTGTCCATTCCTGCTGTGATTTAATGTGTCGGACCTCCAGCTGCACACTGGACCGACCACCCTGCCTTTATCACACTGCTTCGAGGACAGATGCTAACACTGAGCAGTTGGTTTAAAGTCAGGCCTTGTTGTGCAAGGGTCATTTATGATGATCAGTTTGTCTGATAGGAGACCAAACATTTATTGGATGTAAATGAGTCAGCCTCTTTCCAGCTCTGAGGTTTATGATAGGCATTGCATTGTTTGTCTCGTTCTCTGTTTGAACTGTCATTTCGTTTTTTGCGTAAAGTTCCTCTAGTCGTAAATAAATTGTGTGATGCAATATTGTATAAAGTTGAAGGTGTGAGCGCTGAGATCTTTTCTTTTTTTAGAAACGTTGTTGCCTTTCTCTTTTAGGCCCCACCCTACATTATGCTTGTGCTAAAAAATTGCCTAATGTCTTTCAACCACAATTTGTTTTCCTGTAAGAAAGCTGCATTTGTTTCCCCTAAATATTCCATTAACTGAATTTTTTAAGTCACTGACGGGAGTCTGCTTATTGTTACCGGAACCGCTCTTCCCCCTCAGGCCAACTCTAGAGCTCTGTATTTCCGCCCCCTCCAGCGCCACCTCAGCAGGATTAAACTGCGCAATCCTACATAGCTTAAACAAACTGGACTCTTCATTTTTAAGGCGACACGGGGGATGTTCTCTCAGAGCTCGGCTCAGCGGGAGACGGGCCGGGCCGAGACTTTGCTCTTTGATGCAGCTCGTCCAGGCCCGCGGCCCGATAGGTCACAGAGAGTTTGAACATCTCATTCTGTGTGATTCAATAAGGGGTGCTAATTCTTGACAGGCCCGCCTCTCCCCCTCCTCTTTCCCTTTTTTTCTGAGTAAAGGAAAATGAGAGCTTGTTGCTGCTGCCAAGTTTGCTGTCAACAGCGGGGCTTGGAGGTTTGAGACAGGGCCCAGAGGTATGGAGTTGGTGGGGGTGGGGGGTGGTGGGGCTTTTTGAGGAGATCAAGAGATCTGCCAGTCGTCCTGCCAGTCCATGTGAGGTGGGGGACTGTAGGGAGAGGAAACGGTGTTTTGAAAGGCTGAGGCAAAAGCAATTAGTCAAGTCCAGTCCCTGCTTCTGCTGATGAAGGCTTACACCTGCAGGCTTGACAATGTTCCTGTTTCACCGAACGCTCCACGGCTGCTGAAATGTTCTGAATTTGTGGTTAAGTTTGACAGGCTCTGATTAAGGCAGTATAGTGCAGTATAGGATGGTGTCTAACATGCTATAATCTTGCTTTTTTTCTAAAAGATCTAGAACGAAAAAAGCTCCATCAGTTGGTCATTGGCCATTGGCAGTTGGTGGCATAACGGTAGGGTGTTCGCCCCGTGATCAGAAGGTCGCAGGTTCGAACCCAGGACCGGTAAAGTTACCACTGAGGTACTCATGAGCAACTCTCCAAGCACTGCTCCCTTGTTAGCTGCCCACTGCTTCTTCAGAGATGAGTCACATGCAGAGGTCACATTTCATTGTGGTGCACTGTGTGCTGTGCTGTATTCACTTTCGCTTTCATCAGCTAATGCTAATTTCCAGCATATATAAGTAGTCTAGTGGTTAGGAACAAGAGGTCATGGGTTAAGTGACCTACCACCACTGGGTCCCTGAGACCCTTAATCCCAAGTTGCTCTCAGGGAACTGTCCCTGAAATTAGAACATGGAAGTCGATCTGGATAAGAGCGTCTGCTAAATGCTGTGAATGTAAATGTTAAAGAATGCAAGCCCTAGCTCAGATGCAACCATCTCTCGACATTCCATGCAAGGACAAACAGATTAATGCTAATATTAAATTTTTACTGATGTTTCAAATATATCTACTGGTACTGATACATTTTTTCTTGATAAATGTTGCTTTGCATGCACAAGTCATACCGAAAAGCTGAAAAGGTGAAAAGCTGGCCGCATGGAAGGAGTGATTTTGAAAAAGCTGACCTGATAAAAGAAACCCTTTGGACTATCTGCATCCTGAGCAATGCTCATATCTGGGACGTAACAAGGACGTATCTGTGTTAGTTCAGCTAGTCCACCAGAGGCCTGGCAGGCGGAGGTAAACAGAACAAAGATGGATTGTTTAAGTGGGACGGCCAATTTAAAAACACATGTTGACATTCTTTGCAATATCTTGTTTTGGGTTTAGATTCGATTTGACTAACCTTTCGGGTCTGATGTTGGTCGTGAGTATGGACTACTGATTTGCCCATCAAACTTGTCCCTGTGTTAAAAAAGTAGGTGAAACCAGTTCACTCTTTGCATAAAATCTTATGAGAGTCAAAAACTCAGAATTCAGTTCAGTTCAGTTTATTATCATTAGCCCAGAGTTAATATCATTAAATAGAGTTTGACAGTTTTATTGGAAAAAATAAATCCAAATAAAAATAATTATACTTTATTTATACTACATTAAATACAGTGGGGCAAGAGATAGAGATTTGTTCCTTTGATAGGTTACATTACTCTAGTTGTCTATGTATTTTAATCTCAATGAATGTTATATTAACTAATATATCTGAGTGTTGAATGGAGGCATTAATCGGACTATTCACATATATACTGAAACATTTAGACATCTCATCCTTTTAATCCAGGGGTTTCATCTATTCTGGGTGTTATAAGTAGTCAGTGAGTTGTTTCCTAACCACCTTTGTGCTGGTGTCTCCTCAGCTCATATGCAAGAGTGAGAGATTAAAGTTCATTCTTAATAAATCTTTCTTATTTATCTTTGAATTGCGAGGGCCGGTGATCACCATAAATCAGTCACAGACTTAGTTGAAGTCTATGGTTTGTTAGAGCCCTGGTACATTGATAAGAAGAAGGAACACACATACACATACACGTGAGATGAGAAAGAGCAAGAAGCTTGGCAAGCTCTCAGAAACCACAGTGGGAGGCGAGTGTAGAAATGCTTTCAGATTGTGAAGTGAAACTATTGATCAGCGCAAAGATTCACTATTCACTGTGTAGGCACAGACGTGACAAAGGCTGCTGTTAAGGAAAGAAAGCACTATTACAAGTATGTACCACTTGACAAATCACTGGTAAGCCTCAAGAACAGACAGTCAAGGTTACAGCTTTCTCAAAGAGAAAACATGCTTGGCCAGAAAGCTTACCAGAATGGTGAGGTAATAAGGGAAGAAAAGTCAAAATAATATTGACAAGAGACAACTGGGGCAGTTGGTAACATAACATTAAGGGAGTTGGCCCCGCGATTGGATGGTCGCTGGTTCAAATCCCTGATCAGGTAAAACCACTGAGGTATTTGATGAGCAAAGTACTGTCCCCAAGCACTGCTCCCTGGGCGAAAAAGCTGTCCACTTCTCCTTTACGGATGGGTCAAATGCAGTGCTCGTAGTGTTGTAGTGCGCTCACAATGACAAATAATCACTCAGTTAAAGGTCCCATATAAAAAAAACACTTTTTCTGTTCTTTGGACATCCATTTGGGTCTGTACTGTACTGTGAGTTTGATAAAATGGTCAGTTGTGTTAGTATTAATTTATGAATGTCAGAAATCATGTGCTTAAACAAGCTTTTTAGATTTCTCCCCGACTTCTACATCACAGTAGGGGACATTTGAATAACTTCACCCTCCGATCTGAGAAGCTCCGTCCACAAGGAAGAACTGCTAGTGCTTCCTGATCCGCCATGTTTTCTTGCAAGCTCTAGCGTAGGAATCGTAATGAAGTCTACCAGCGGAGTGTTGAGTTGAACAGGTACGGCTGTATGGATGGTCTGTTAGCAGCAGCCGTGTCGATTATTTTCACGTGAGGTAAACTCTCGCCGTGCTGTTTACACCCCAGTTCCGGAGTGGGGTCGTGTGTGGGCAGCAGCGGCTCATTTGCATTTAGGAATACCAATAAGAAACAGCCTGTTCTGAAAGGGACTGAAATAGAGGGGTAAAAAGCAGGTAAAAATGCCTAATCTGAGAGGTATTTTCAGCAGACTACTTCAGAGACATGTTTAGTGGAGCTCATAGACCTACTTTAACTTGTTGAAAAAAATTATAATATGGGACCTTTAAACTAAATGCACTTAGCAAACAGTACAGTCTGTTATACCAGTCAGAGTTCGCAGTACAAAATTCCCAAAGATTCCCAAGACAACATTTTCTTTAACTCTAAGTTTAACTCTAAGTTAACTAAACTAATGCATACTTCAATAAAATGTCCAATATTCATATATTATTAGAAGCTCATAAATCAGATAAATGTAAAATAAACTCAAAACAGTGCAGCTTCTGCTTAAACTTATGTAAGAGTTTTCTTTTTAACGTTTCTCTTATTAATAAAAATATTAGCATAAATGCTTTTTAGTTGCAATTACAATTAGAGTTTGCTTTTGGGCCGATTGAAATCAATTGTGTATAGACGCTGAGAAAAGCTACAAAGAAGTACATTCTCTCAATGCTTTCAGTGCTGTTCTGGGCAGTAGTACTGCAGGTTTCGGGTATAAAAACATTAATCTGTTTTATAACTGCATAAACACATTTCTCTGTTCTGGAATATTAATGCTGAAAGAATACAAATGTTCTAAGTGTCCTTTTATAGTACATTATTACTGGCATCCTGTATACCAAAAGAAGTCTTATGAAGTTAGGAGTTTTATCTTTGATAGTGTCTTTGATGTTGCAGATAATGCTCTTCGGTAGTGTGTTTCCCTTGGGAGCTCCTTGTGACTGCATTCAGGGATTTGGAGTTCATCCAGCCTCCCAACCCACACTTCACAATAAAATTTGGCAAGCAGGGATGATCTGGTGTGCGCTACCAAGGTCCTTAGAAGGTTGTTGGTGAACGTGTGTTTTTTGGATATGTGTGTGGCAATACACATTGTCTGCAGTCTGCAGTTTTTGAAGTGCTGTACAATTACAATCACCAGACAGATTCTTTGTGCATATATATTTACAGTTGGTAGTGTAACGGCTAGGGCGTTCGTCCCGTGATCGGAAGAAGGTTGTTGGTTCGAATCCCGGACCCCATAAAGATACCCCTGTGGTATTCGTAGGTGCTGCTCATGTCAGCCCATGCCCACAGTTCACAGATGGGTCAAATGCAGAGGTCACATTTCGTCGTGGTGCACTGTGTGCTGTGCTGTGCTGTGTTCACAATGACAAATTATCACTCACTTTCATTTTCATTTTTCAGCTGTTCGGTTATAGACTGTAACTAATCCATTAGATACCTTCAGTCACTGTTCACACTACTAACAGAAATTTAATGACTGTACAGTGATCAATAATCCAAAAAATGAGCTCATAATGATTCTGCATTCAGAAACTGACCACAAACAAGGATTACGTTTATGAACGTTATTTTTTGATTGTTTTTCCTGTTTGTTTTTGCTCTCATAGTTCACTGACAAGGTTTGTGTTGTACATCAGCACAGTCCTGTGACACATGCAGTAGTATGTATTTGAGGGAACGCGACATGAACATATACATTCATTCAATATCCAAATTGCTGAATCCCAAAAGGGGTCACGGGGGGCCAGAGCCTATCTTGGGAACTTGCGGGCGCAAGGCGGGGAACAACTCTGGGCAGGCGCCAACACCCCGCAGGGCACATACACTCACACAATCGCACTCTTATTCAAAGTTTATGGGGCCAATTTAGAGTCGCCAGTGAACCTATATTGCATGCTTTTGGACTGTGGGAGGAAACCGGAGCACCCGGACAAAACCCACGTGAACACGGGGAGAGCATGCAAACTCCACACAGAAATGCCCCACGGCTGACCCAGGGCTCCGTGCCACCGTGCCGCCCGACATGAACACAATTTGAAAAATAATCAAAATGACCATCACAGGCATGATTACGTTGACTACAGGTTCGGAGTGTCGGTTTTGATTCATTCTTGATTGATTGCCCGGCCTTACAAGGTAACCAATAAACGTTTTTGCCTTCTCTGGGTTTAGCATTGGTTTGTTTTCCTTTGTTCCAAAACTCTCTCCTTGATCATCATGAGTTCTAGTCAGGAGAGTCAGGGTCTAGATCTTTCAGGTCAGCCTAGAGAACCCTGCCCCCAGCTGTGTGGGCTATTCTTACCTCCTAAGCTGGATCCCCGGAGGTCGTGAGAGAGGGAAGCCGGACGATCAGACACCTTTTATCGACCTGAACCTGTCGTGGCTGCCTGCGCCTTATCAGCTTTCCAAACAACAGGCACTCGGCCATGATTCGATCCCTCCTTTGGATTTGTGGGAACAGCCTGTGAGCCAGACCCTGAGGGAGACACCGGCTCTGATCCGATCTCATCCTCGGAGAGGAGTTAAAGTAGTGGTGCTGCTTTTTAAAAATGCGATTTACATTTACAGCATCTAGCAGACACTACCATCTGGAGCAACACACGTCAGTGCTTTCTGGTCTACTTCCTGGTCTTCAAAACTGTAAAGCTAGGCTTAAATCAGCAACTGCTTTTTAACTGCTTTTTAAAGTAAACCTGTCAAAGAAAAGTCAGAAGTTAGTTAACAAACAATATATGGATGAAAGCTAGGGGGTAAGTGCCCAATTTTTACATAAAAAAAAATAAAATGAAGTAAACGATAAGTGTCCCCTATTTGCCCTGCTCACCCTCACAGTTAAACCAAGCTCCGAAGTCTTGAACCACAAATAACTGGAGCGTCCTTCAGAGGCGCTGCGCCGAGGCCGACGTCCAATGCAATTGAATCAGAAGAGGCGAGTTTAATGTGGCGAAAGAGCGACCCATTCATCAAAATGCCTCCGTCTGGGGAAGATGAGCTCAGAGAACAGAGCGGTGGCCAACTCCAAGCTGCGCGGGTGTGGTATTTGGGAGGATGCGAGTGTTTAGGTGGTGTTCCCGACATGTCAATATCTGGATGTTCCTCTATTTAGGCTGCCGTGCTTGGAAGGAGACTACGTCGTCCCTGAAGGATCACTTCCGTGCTGTTCTCGAAATCGGCAAGGAAACGTGATGCCTCATTAGGTAGCTCACATGATTCATTCCTTCAGTAGATTTTTAATTTGTCTCCACTTTCGTTCCATTGTTCATTTTCCCTTTATTCATTGATTTATTCAAGAACGGAAAAAATAGAGAATAATCCCTAATGGACCTGAATCCGTGCTTTGGTCATGTATGACTAGGACAGGTCGGTGTGTGCATGTGAGTCAGTGTGTGACACAGATGTGTGTGATTCTACTTGACCTCGTTGACTAGATGTGTGTGTCAACATCGTATGTGTGTTTCATTTGGAGATCGGTCCAGGTGACATCACTTGTTGGCAGCTTTATTCTCTTTGTGTCTGTCTCCTACAGAGAGCGGCTGCATATGGCCCTAATTAAGCCGTATTGGGTGTGTTTCTGTGTGTGTGTGTGAGTATCATCTCATTTGACGGCTGCCTCTTGGGAGGCCTCTGTGTTAAGAAGGTCTCAATCAAAGATTCTTTTGTGAGTGTGTGTGTGTGTGTGTGTATACACACTCTCACTCTGTTATGCATAATTTACTTAGGATTATGCACATTGCCTTCAGTATGGGGAGCAGCTAAGTAAAAGTAATGACTTTACTCCTTTTTTCGGTAGCTTATCAGCAGTGAAGCTACTTTTAATGGTGTAGCTTTATTCATTTATTCATTATCTGAAACGTTTACCGCGTTTCCCCAACGATAGGCCGCGGCTTATACATCAATTTTACAAACCTGCGTATTGGGTTCGGCTTGCTTAAATGGGGCGGCCTATCTAAAACCATGAAAACGCATTCGCTGAAAGTATAATTCAGTGCACGAAAAAGACAACATACCCAAATGATTCGTTGAATTTAAATGTACTGTTTACTGCAGCAACGAACAGTTTGAAAAAAGCAACGCAAAACAAAGATCAGTGACGATGTTCTGTCACTTAATCGGCGCTGCCGCGTCCAGCCTCGTTGGTGCAGTGTAAAAATTACACTTTGCTACACGGCTTTGCAACGTTACATTACATCCTAGTATATAATACAGGCTAGGCAAAAACAAAATTTAACAGAAATAAAAGGAACAAAAGTTTATTGTTGGCTGGGAAAAGATGAGTTTTTAATTTTCGTTTGAACGACTGGAGGGTGGGGGTACAGCAATGTCAGTCATCTGTCTATGTGTAAATTCTTCAGTATAAAATTAGCAACACTGAAATGCAAAAATGATTAGGCTTATCTTAGTTCAAATCCTTCAAAATCAGATCGGTAAACGTCATCGTCGTCGCCGAACAACTTGATTGTAACCTGTGCTGCTTTGCTGTCGCTGATGTCAGACACGCTTTTGTCACTGGTATCGCTCTTGGATATTGCAGACGTTGCTTGTGCTGCTGGTAGGCCTGTAGGTGGAGGAAGGATTTCGGCTTTGCGGAAACCGTTCGGTAGGCTTTCTGGTTTCACGTTGTTCCACGCCGTAATAACCCATTCGCACGCTTGACTTTACGTCGCACGTCGCTGCCTGCCAAAATGTCACTATAGAGTTACAAAGGCGTCCAGGGGCGTGGCAAATTACGTAGATGCTTTTACTTGGTAAATTCAGTAACGTCACGGGTAATAACATGGGGCGGCTTATCTTAGAGTTTTAAAACATAAATGAGCATTTTCTGCGGCTTATAGAATGGGGCGGCCTATATAGTGGGGGGCGGCTTATCGTTGGGGAAATACGGTAATCACAGGGACCAGAGCTTATCCCGGCATTTTGGACCAACCGTGTGTGGGTGCCGACACACTGCAAAGCACACACACACTCACTCACTCACTCACTCACACAAACACAAACCTTGTGGGACCAATTTAGAGTGACCAGTTAACCTAAGCTGCTTACTTTTGGACTGTGGGAGGAAAGCAGTGCACCCAGAGAAAACCCACGCGAATACGGGGAGAGAACACAAACTCCACACAGAAAGACCCGACGGCTGACCATGGGATTGAATCCAGCACCTTGGAGCACTTGATAGCGTAACGGTTAGGGCGTTCGAATCCCAGGACCGGTAAAGGTATCACTGAGGTATTCAGGAGCAAGGTAGCGTCCCTAAGCACTGCTCCCCGGGTGGTGCCGATGTCAGCTGCTCACCAGCTCCTTCATGGATGGGTCAAATGCAGAGGTCACATTTTGTCGTGGTACATTGTGCGCTGTGCTGTGGTGTGTTCACAAGTGTGTTTTAGATGTTGAAATGTCAGAAGTGGCATTTCCCGTGCCCACATTGCGTGTGCTCATTGCATCACAGTGCAACCTTGGCACAGTCGGAGGATGTAGTCCACCTTGGCAAAAAGTCAACTTCCTATGAATCCGCTCCTGTGAAAATGTGCTACTTTTTCTCTGCAGCTGAGAAATATATATATATATAATTATAGTGTAACCAACTTCTGTATTAAAACACTGGCTTGGCTGTAATTTTGCTACTTTTCATCATAACTAACTGTGCGTGTCCCTGTGTGTCCACAGAGCGGCCAGTGAACGCCGACCAGCAGGACAGGACCCTGCTAAAGGGCGTCTTCAGCGTGCGCAAGGGCAAGACTCAGCTTCACAAGTGGGCCGAGCGGCAGGTGATTTTGTGCGGCACCTGCCTGATCGTGGCCTCCGTTAAGGACAGTCTGACGGGCAAAATGCACATCCTGCCCCTGGTAGGGGGAAAGGTGAGAGGTCAAATGTCAGACGAGCGTGGCCCCATTGCCCCCATGTCCTGGATTCCTCCCTGAGAACACAGCCACAGCTGGGGCCTACAAACACAGCTGTGGATGACAGGGGGTGGAGTGCTGTGGAGTGGGGGGAGACGGGACACAGAGACTCATGCAATGGGGACACATGCTGAGTTTACATTAGTCGTCTGGAATAGAACGGAATAATGCACGTTGTGTTGCATGTTGGGGTTGCATCAGATCAGACACAGTGAACGACTCCACATCGTCTAGGTGCTGTGATGGCTTACAAATTTGTTTGGGAACTGATAATGAAGTCTTAAACGTACTCAAAACTTTTATTATATTATAACATTTCTTTACGTTTATCTAATCCATTACTTATAGTAATGATCCTGACATTTTACCCACAAACGCCAATAACTTTTTTTATCCATCTCTCTGTCTCCAGGTGGAGGAGGTAAAGCGCCGGCAGCACTGTCTCATGTTCAGCTCGGCCGGACCTCAGGCCCAGACGTACTACGTTAACTTTGACATGCTGGCCGAGTACCAGCGCTGGCATCGGCAGGCCTCCAAAGTGAGTCGGCGTGGTTTGACCTGACCGAGCCGCGCATTAAGCTTTCATTACCCGGCCCGCAGTCGGAACGACTGACCGCTCTGAAACCCCTTTCATCCCTAATTCGTAGTCCTCTCTCTCCTGTGTGTTTGTACATGTGTCTGTGTGTGTGTTGTAAGTTATAATCAATCTTGCCAGCCACCTGCAGAGCGCAGCTTTGTAGAATCGGCTCACCACGTTGGTGGTTCCTACCGTCCGAAAACGCGCCGTCTTTCCCTACTCCGTTCGTAAATGTTATTAACAAAGCGTGTTTGTTTTACTCCTCCTGCCCTCGTTGCGTGACTGGCCGGTTTGTCCTGGCCGGCCTCTAATCACCTAATTAACATGCTTCCCTGCGTGGATCCTGGCGAGCCGTGAATATCTCCATCCAGGCAGAGATCACTCATAGACAAAGACAAAGAAAAAAAACACAGGGAACAGTGAAAATCCAATTAGTCAGCGTTAGTGTGAGGGTGTGTGTATGTGTATGAGGTGCAGAGTTTCATGATAAGAGGGGGATAGAGAGAGAGAGAGAGAGAGCGATCATGGGCTTCCAGTTACAGTTCATTTCTGGGCTGCTGTCTTGCAAAGCTGAGTTCAGTCCAGTGCAGTGTGTGTGTGAGATCATGTGTGCACATTTTCATGGATGTATTACTGCATGAAAAAGTGACTATTGTGCAATGTGGTGTGTGTGTGTGTTATTCCAGGTTATAAAGACGCTCTTTCAGTAGAGCAGAGAGCCCCATGTGCCAGACTTCTAGATAACATCGAGGGTCTTTAGTGCTGCTGCCACCACATTTCTTTCTTTTTCGCTTTCTCTCTCTCCCACTCTTACAAGAATGTGTGATCTGATCTCAGCATCAGTATGCTGCTTCACAAGCTACCATAATTGCTATAAATAATTTAGCACATTTAATTTCCTCACAAACTCTGCATTAACAGCAGTGTCAATGCTCATATTAATTTTTCCGTCTCAAACTCTCGCTGTAACTGACACTTCTCTCTTTCTATTTCTGTACCATTAACAACAATGTACGGAAACTCTGAATGTGTGGTTTTACCGTGTTAACCTTCACT
Source organism: Distichodus sexfasciatus (assembly GCA_032718565.1). Classification (NCBI taxonomy): domain Eukaryota; kingdom Metazoa; phylum Chordata; class Actinopteri; order Characiformes; family Distichodontidae; genus Distichodus; species Distichodus sexfasciatus. Next base: position 466,428 of record JAVGVS010000013.1, read on the forward strand.
GTGTGTGTGTGTGTGTATATGTGTGTAGGTGGTGTCTCAGACCGTTAGCTTGGTGGATCTGTCGTGCTACAGTCTAGAGGAAGTGCCAGAGTACCTGTTCTACAGTCAGGATGTCACACATCTCAACCTACGACACAACTTCTTGAGCCTAGAAGGGCCTGGAGGCCTCTGCAACTTTAACAGGTAAAGAAACTTTTTGCCCAGAAATAAACACCAGTTTAAATCTGAAACTGGTCCAGACATATCACACTTCATGAATTGTATTAACAGATTTTTTTCTGCATATTAGACCGACACTGATTTGATCTGAGTGCGCTTATTAAAGCATGAGTCTGTTTGTGAGTGGGTAATGGTGGGTAATGGCATAGTGTTAAAGACAAGTTCTGCGCTCTGCATGACTCCATCTTTGTCTCTTCAGTCCCTGGAGGAATCGTCTCCTCTGTGCAAACACATAATAAGTGCAGAAAGTGTGCCCGCTAAGAAGATGATGCTATTAGATGTTAATCATCAACTTTTCCTAGTGGTATTTTACCACTTCCCCCGCCCCCCACCCGTGCAGGGCTGTGTGGCAGTCCAGCTGTGATATTGTGAGTGTGTGTGTGAGCACAAAAGATGAGTTTTATTATTCTGCTGTGTGGCTGATAAAAACATCTTGCACACTTGGTGCTCTCTCTCTCTCTCCCTCCCTCTATCTCTCTTCCCCCTTGCTACCAGCTACCCTTTTTTTTTCTTTGCTCATATCAGCTGTATCGTATATTTAGCAACTCTGTGTGTGCGTGTGCGTGAGAGAGCGTGTGTGTACGAATGCGGGAGCGTGCGCGTGGTTTGCGTGACGTGGAGGTGGAAATGCTCTTTCACACGGCCAGCTCCAGCATATGGTGTGATTCAGCCGACCATCCGCAGTGACGGGGGAACTGCACCCTCTCCTCTCCTTCACTGCTGCGTAGTCCTACTCCGGAAGTAGCCACCCATATAACGCACACACACACACACACACAAGTGAGTCAAGTGTGTTTGGGCAGCATAAGCCTAAATGTTGACTCCAGCCACAAGGAGGGGCACAACGGCTTCTGCTTTGTCTCCTTCCCACTCACATCAGTGCTGTGTGTGTGTGTGTGTGTGGGTGTGGTTCACTGATTCCAGCAAAGCTGTGATTTTGGGTCACATGCGGTCCTAGAGCCAAAAAACTTTTGTCTTGAGGCTAGAAAAGTGACCTTTCCAATAAATACTGAAGAGACAAAAAGAGATGGACATCCTGGATCAAATGTAATATATATAAGTATTTCTAGTCTCGAGTCTCAGTCTTGATACCACCAATACCCGAATTTTGGTTATCGGCTGGCACAGATTAGCGATCCGGTACCATGGTCTGGTATTATTCTATTATCAGAAAGCGAACATCTCAAAGCTTGACTCAAACATTGCTTTGCAAACTTTATAAAACAAAGGGTAATAAATTCAAGAACGCTAAGCCTAAATTTGGTGAATTTTTGAATAATAAACTAAATGATAATCAATAATAAATAATTAGAATAATTAATTGATGATTAAATTAGTCATTAATTATTGTTAATAATAAATTTACAGGAATTAGTCTTTCCTTGAGGCAGCAAGTTAAATTTCACGTGTACAATGAGGGCAAAATGTAAATATTAAATCTCAAGACGTCAACTAAAGCAAACACAGCTGATCGATTAAGTCACACAAGCAGTATAAATAAATCATTTAAAAGAATAGATAGATCCCACAGTTTGACCTGTTGTTATCGATAACCTGATCCAGCTGTTAGAGTCGATATCGAATCTAAATCAGCACAAGATCAGTGTATCCCTAATGAGTTTGGGAGCACTCCATGGAATTTGTGGTTTTAAGGGTCATGAGCAGCATATATAGAACACGACAGATCAGAAGCAACATCCTGTCATTAGCTGTAGCATTGATATGTTTACCTGAACGTGACCAGAATCACTAATAGTATGTTGTTTGTTGTTACCTGAACATTAAACTGTATTCACGAGAGCATGACCGAACTGTGTCATTGCGTTATTTTTATTCCACCGAACGTCACCATCACTGTTGGGTTAATTATTGTATATCTTATCACTGAAAGTGGAGGGCTGTGTGTATGTGTGTGTTTGCAGGTTCTCCCAGCTGAAGAGCCTGAACCTGTCTCACAACCGTCTAGGCGCGTTCCCCGAGTCTGTGTGTGAAATTCAAACGCTCTCCGAGCTCAACCTCTCCTGCAACGGGATTAGTTCCGTCCCATCTCACGTTGGCAACCTGCAGAGGTCAGAGCACCATCTCCTCCCACCACTGCACCTACACCCAATCTCTCATCCACATTATTTGGTGATGAAAGCATGAAAGACTCAGCATAATGAATAAGCAGGGCCACCTCCCCCCCCCCCATCAATAAGCACTTGCACAGACTAATCTGAGTTTAGACCTCGAGTCTTGATAAAAGTTGACACGCTACGTGCAGCGCTGATAAGATTGTAGGCCACTCCCCTCTTCATAAAAAGCTTTCTGACTTTGAGGATTAGATGTTTACCTCAGAGGTCAGGTGGAATGTAAACGTGTGATAATGAGCGTGGTTGTGGTGGTGAATATTCTTTGACATTTGCATGATCGTATACAGGACGTTGGGTGCAGCAGGATAGGCTTATGGTGAGATGTTTTTCTCTCCCGCCGCATGGACCCACGTGCTTCCCCCGTGAGTCTCCTGTCAAACAAACTTCTTTTCCCCTCCTCTTTCTCTAATTGAGCCAGGGAAACGTATTAATCTCGGCTGAACTTGTTACGCAACCCGATTGAAATCAGGGTCTTAGAAATCGGACCGCTTTTAATGCTCTGAGCCCGGCTTAAATTGGGAGGGGGCGCTTAAAGCTAAAGGGCACGAGTGGAATTTCACTTTCCTCGTATATAGGGGTCATTGAGTTTGTGTGCCTAGAAAGATCAGAAAGGGGGCCCAGTTGGTAGCCTAGCAGTAAGGGAGTTAGCCCTGTGAATGGAAGGTTGCTTGTTTAAATCTCGGACCGGTAAAGGTACCACTGAGGTACTTGTAGGCAAGGTACCGTCCCCAAGCACTGCTTGTTCACGGATGAGTCAAATGTGCTGCACTGCGTGCTGTGGTGTGCTCACAGTGACAATCACTCACTCACTTAATAAAGCTGCCTGACTTGTGGTCTTGAGATCTTGTATCAAAGGCAACTGGACTTCTGATTCTTGAAGACGTTTCACCTCTCATTCGAAAGTCTTCTCAAGTTCTGAAATTCTGATGTGGAGTTCCAGTGGGATTGTCACTTTGAAAGTGGACGTTGACTCTCCCTGCCGTCCAGTGGGTTGTTATGGTCCCAAAAGATGTAGATCAACGTGTGAGTTGTTGGGGCCAACTATCTCTGTCAAGGTGACAACCCCACTAGAGATTAAATTCCTGGAACTTCCCATAAGTCCATCTAAAAGAAGTCCAGCTGTCTTCGATTCAAGGTCTCAACACCATGTCCTGAATGACTGAGAACCTACACAGACTTCTGACTTGTGTGTCTTCGCCCAGTTTGCAGACGCTCTCTCTGGACGGGAACCACTTGAGCTCTCTGCCCGAGGAGCTGGGAAGTCTGGCTCAGCTCTGCAGCCTTGGGCTTTCCTTCAACAACTTCCCCCACATCCCTGGCGTGCTGGAGAGGCTCGGGGCCGTGGACAAGCTGGCCATGGCCGGGAACCGCGTGGAGGTCCTGGAGCTCAGCAGCCTGCTGAGAATGAGTCACATCAAAAGCGTCGACTTACGGTGAGCCGGCAGAGCCCATTGTTTACCTCTCTGTCTCATTGTTAGTCTGTCTCTCTTTATCTCTCCCTTCATCTTTATCTTTCCCTCTCTTTCTCTCTGTTCTGTTTCACCGTGCCACTCTCTCTGCTGTCTCTCACTTAATGCTGTTGTCAGTCTCTTCATGCATAATGCAGGATTGAAATAAAACGGTAAGGTAACGAGATCGGCCCATCGCTACGTCAGTACGTGACAGCCTCCCCTAGATTGATTTTCTCCCCACACATCGCTCTCCCCGGCCCATCCGTTTTCAAATAAAACGCCGCCCTCGTCTCAACCGACCTGCAAATATTTTCTTCATGGATCGCAGCTGATCCCCTCTCTTAAACCTTTCAGCCTCATATTTTTCCACCGTCCATCACAGCCGCGCGTTTCAGTCGCCGCCTTCAGTCTCTGCCTCTCACCTTGAGATGAGAGTTATACTCCATGTGGGATTGTGGATTTACAGGGGCCTCAGAGCACCTGTGGTGGATCTTTGCTTCAGCCAGACTCATAAATGTGACTGATGGTGCCTTGGGAATGGATCCATACCGCAAATATATAGTACTGAAAGCCAAAACATACTCGGAATCCTAGCTGAGAATATATGTTGCAAAGCGGAAGACTCAAGAAAACAAGTTTTATGCATAAAAATGTACTTTGGATATATTTTATGCTGCTTAGAAGGAAAAGAACATTTATTTTCAATAAAAATCTACATTTTAATGGGGTATTTAGGTAGGTGTGGTATGAAGATTGTGATGAACACCCTTAATCATCCCTTTTTTACCAAAGGGACTAGAGAAACATGTAGAATCTCTTTTGGCTTGGTGATACTCATAAGTTTTCTTTATGTGGTCTTGTTTTTAGACGAGAACCCTCTCTAATGAGCCATGGGCAGGTCCTGAACCTGCACTCTCATGCAGAAATGCTTTATGAAGACCAGCCAGCAGCGAGCTTTTGAAGTGTTTTTTTTAATAGGGTTACTCCTGCGGTAGTGTCGTAGGTCTGCACCCATTCACGTCCCTCTCCGGGGAAACCTTGACAAACACCAGATGTGAGCGGGAGACTGGAGTTCACGCAGAGCTTAAAGCAACACACAGCACAATGCTCGTTATCGTTTGGCGGTGTGACCGTTTAGCGAAGAACAGGATGCTCTCCGCTCCAGAGGCTGTTTAACCAGCTGGAGGTGTGCCGGAACACCGTGAAACGGGGCCTGCCGTTGTGAACTGCAAACTCATTACCAGAGGCTCAGATTCATTTACAAATAAACCTTCTTCTGGAGTTCCATCAAGCGCTGATTTTACAGTGATCTGCCAGTTTGAGGATCCCACTCCCTGTCTGTTAAGAGACAAGCTTGTGTTCGTGCAAGACTCAAAAGATTTGTTGACCAAAGATGAATTTACTTGCAAAGAATTTGACTTGGAAAGTACCTCACTGATAATCAACCAGTAGATTCATAAACCTAGTTCATGATGGACATTGTCTGTGGGGTTTAATGCAGGTTCAGCTGATGGTACAAAACCATTTGTCTTAAGCTGGGTTGACACCAAAACCAGCTTGGAAATGCCCAAAACAGCTTAGGCCTCATACATAAAATGGGTCTTTATGGAATTATTGGGAAAGACAGTAAAAATATATATATAATGTCTCACTAAACATTATCGTAAACATTTCCTATCTATAACTTTGTCGTGTTCCAGGCTGAACGCGCTGCACTGTGTGAAAAGCGAAACCTTGGAGCCCATAAAGCAGCTCACCCAGCTGGACTTGAGAGACAACCGTCTAACCTCGCTGGACCTGAGCGCCGCCTGCAACCTGGAGACCCTGCACTGTCAACGCAACCAGCTGGGGGCGCTCACGCTCAGCGGCTTCGCCCTACGTACGCTCCACTCCAGCAGCAACCGTGAGGGCGACTGTCACATCTACTAAAAATCACCTGTAACTGTCCATTGTTGCCTTTATGTGAGTTAAGGTGCTGTGCTTTCACCTTCAGGTTTGTCCACGGTGAACATCTACCCAGTTCCCAACCAGCTGACCCACATGGACCTGTCATGGTGAGTCCATCAAAACCAATCAAAGCAGTCAAGTGTTTGTGGTTCATGCTCTTCAATTGCGTACGGTCAGGCCTCAAAAATTTATTGGCCAAAGACGAATTTGCTTGCAAGGAATCTGGCTTGGAAAATACCGTCCAGTCAACCTGTAAAACTCATTCATAACGGTCACTTACTGGGGTTTAATGCAGCTTTAGCTGAAGTTGAAGCTTAAGGCATTTTTCTTAGGCCTGGACAATAAATCAAAAATGAATTAGAACCCATCATTCAGCACCTCTAATCAGCGTAACCTTGTTGTTATTTTGATTATTTTTGGAATTCTGATAATCCTTTCCCCTTCGTCTGCTCATGTACTGTCCCTTACAAACCTGTCCCTATGTCTGCCACTACAGTTTTGTGTTTTGTTCAGTTATTTTAAAATGACAAAGATATGATGCACTCTTTCATTACAGAAAATATCAAAGCTTGTATTTACAGTACAAACTCTATTAGTGATATTTGAGGGCAAAAAAACACAAAAACAAAATAATTGATCATTAATCGGAAATAAAGTAAAATCTTCAATTAATCATGATATTGATTTGAGGTTATATCGCCCAGCCCTTATTTCTGTGTGTGTGGTGTTTTCATAGGAATCTTCTGGAATACTTGCCAGACTGGGTGTGTGACAGCAGGAAGATTGAGGTGCTGGACGTCTCCCACAATCTGCTGATGGAGCTGCCTGCAAGGTCAGTTAATGTCTGCATTGATACATCGGGTTGATCTGCATTGATAGATCGATTCAATGACATCTTACATATTGTAATATTACATCAGACATCTTACATATTTTTATTAAAAGAGAAATTTTTTTTTTTGGTCTGGTTAAAATATCATGTTATGGTCTTCTTGTCTTCTGAATTAAATCAAATCAAAATTGTATCAGACACGGCAGACGTTGGATCGTTGTCCTTTGAAATGATAGAATATTGCGTCTTGATGAAACATGTCATTTACACCCCTTTCTTTATTCCTGCTCTGCCATCTGTCCTGAAATCCATCCTGAACGTTCCATTTCTACACTTTTCTTTTTCTCAGTGCCAGCGTATTTGTCCTCTTTATTCAACACTCCTCCACATAAAGATGATTTACGTGGACTAAAATAAGAATTTGGACAGGCTCAGAAGGCAAATTGGGCCCTTCTGTCCCCATCAGCCGGACGGTCAGGCCACTCTGCTCACCATCTCCTCCCCGGTGCGGTGAAATACGACAGTCTGGAGCATAAAAGTGCTGCCATTTTCATAATTCCTCATTCACGAATTAGACCATTTACATGTGAATGGGTTGAGATAGCATACAGCCGGACGCCGGCTCCCCGTGTGGGACTTCCATTCATCCTGTTTTGCTTTTGTTGTTCGAGTTTGATTTGTGCAGCGTTGGTATTTGGGGCCCGGCTGCATTTCGATACAGAAAAGTTGATGGATTTGTCGGGTCACCTTTTTTTCCAGTCTCGGGGCGCAATGAGATGCATAGCTGCGGACAGCGGGGAGGTTCAGTCAGTCTGGACATCATCATCATCATCTCTCTCTCTCTCTCTCTCTCTCTCTCATTCCTTCTATAGACTGCTGAGTGGTCTGAGTCTGCGGAAGCTGCTGGTTGGCAGTAACGCTCTGCAACGACTGCCCGACCTACTTGACCACATCCCGCTGGAAGCCCTCGACCTGCAGCACAACAAGCTCGTCGAGCTCCCGGAGAGCTTCTTCTACAAGGCCTTAAAGTAGGTCGCACCATTCTTGTGTCATGCACACCCTTCCTCTCCTTCCCGCACTTCCACTGGTCATCACTTTTTCCCTCGCTTGGCCCGCTTTTATCCACCTCTTCTCTTTCACTCTCTCTTGGCGTGCTCTCTTTTTCACATTCCTCCAACTGTATTTCTCTTAAATATTTCTTTATCTACTTTCTTATTTTGGCCCCTCCTTTTTTTTTACTGTCTCTCTCTATCTTTTGTTTTTCTCCTTTCTTCATATCGCTCTCTCTCTCTCTGATTCCTCTTTAGACCTTTTTCTTTCTACTTTTCTTTTTTTTTTGGCCCCTTATGTTTTTCTCTGTCTCCTTCCCACACTCTCTCTCTCTCTCTCTCTCTTTCTCACACACTCGTCTTTTCTTCCTGCTGTCCATCACTCTCCTCTCCTCTTTTCCCATTTCTCCTCCTTTCTCGCAAGACCTCTTTTCCCTCATCCCTCATGCTTTTATCAGTCTTCTCTCTGTCTTTCACTCTCTCTCACTCACTTACTCAGTCTTTTGTCCTTCCCTCCTTCTCTCTCTGTTCCCCTTTGAATCTGTTTCTTTCTTTCTAATTACAGCCCTCCTGTTTTTATCTGTCCCTCCTCACCCTGTCTTTACATCTCTTTCCCATATTTCATCGTTCTTTCTTTCCTGCTCTTTATCTTGCCCTCTTCTCTTTCCCTATTTCCCCTCTTGCTTTTATCGTTCTCTCTTCTCACCAAATCTATCTCTCCTCCTCTGTCTCTGTCCTTTGTCTTTCCCTCCAATGTGCTTTTGCTCTTTTGCTCTGTCACTCCCTTTTACCATTTATCTGTCTGCATTTCCCGTAAGATCTCTATCCTCCTCCTGTGTCTTTCTCCCACTCTCTCTCTCTCTCTCTCTCTCCCCCTCTCCCTCTCTCTCTCTCTCTCGTTTATCTGTCAGGTTCCACCCTGTTTGGGCGAAGCAGGAATCAATCAGGGTTGACTAGCTCTGGGCTTATCTTGGCTCGTCCTGATTGATTCTGCTCGTTAGCTATAATTTGACACTCAGTCCCGTTCGCTCTGAAGCAAATTAAATCGCGGCCGAGGCCAAGGTGCTCCTAGTGCCGCTCCGCTTCAGGGAGAGAGAGCAGAGAGAGAGGGGGCGGAGTGTGTGTGTGTGTGTGTGTGTTAGCGTGTGTTAGTGGGTGTGTTAGCGTGTGTCTTAGTGTGGTGTGTGTGGCTAGACATGACTAATGGGAAGTGACAGTCACATGATGTAGGGCTAAAGAGGCTGCTGTTCAACAGCTGTGTGTGTGCGTGTGGATTCCCACACTCAGGGGAGTACATCATATCTACACAGGGGCACCATAAAAGCAAAAGCAAATCCTCAAGAGCACTTGGTCTTTGGAACGTCTTGTTTCTATTGCTAAGTGTTTTCAGATAGCCTCCATTATGTGCTGTAAGCCAATCAATTTCCTCATCCGTCTTGATACTTGATGAGAAGACATTGCATCGCAGGCGTTATTGCACAGAGTGGCTCCAAGAACTGTCAGACATTTATATTCATAAAAGTTGTGTTAAATGTTTGGAGCATGTAGAGAGCCGGAGATTGTATGGTACATGTGAGAACAGGTTTTTGATGTATGCAGTGACATTTGATTCTGGTAACAATTTTGAAACAATTTTGCAGATAATAATATAATTATATACAAGAACCATGGCCGGTGTCTAATTGCAGTCTTTCTGTATTTCTTTAAAAGCGATCTTCTTGATCCTGTGCAAACACATTTTTTTGATTATACCACCACTTCTTCAGTGAACATATTTACCATGTGCCTTTTTTTTGCTAATTAGGTAGTTGTTGGGGAGCAGTTGGTAGCGTGTCTTGGCAGAAGCGTTATCAGAAAATCGGTCAAATGCAGAGGATTTACATTTCGTTGTGGTGCACTGTGTGTTCTGCTGTGGTATGTTCACAATGACAAATAATCACTCACTTTCACTAATCATACTCATCACGTCATCACTGTTTCTTCGCTTCCGTTTGTGTGCCAACAGTTTAAAGTACCTGAATGTGTCCGCCAATGCACTGGAACAATCCACTTGATAACCAATCAGAGGAGAGCCTACTTTTCCTCAGGAGCTCTACCTCTGGGGAACAACCTCCATGAGAACTTCGCCACCCACTGCTGGTGGAGCCACCAATTTCTCTGGTCTTGCACATGGCTTCTTCCAGCTGATGTCATTCCCTGCAAGGTATTCGGAACCTTTAGATCTCAGGGCTTGTGCAAAACAACATTTAGAATTCAAAATATAGAATTTCAGTTTATTTGGAACAATATAATCTTTTCCTTGACCACACTAGATGTTAGGCATGTTATGTCTTAGAGCCTAACTCATCTAGAATTTCTAAGACCAATTGCAATATTTCGGCAAATTCATTTTTAACTCCTAAAATAAACAATAAAAAGCTTTTTCCTTTTAGTTCCATTGAATTTTCCTTGTCTAAGTCTCACTATGTCCATATTGTTGCTCTCAGTAAACTAAGTAAGCTGGAGCTGTTGGAGGAGTTGAATCTGAGCGGTAATAAACTCAAGACCGTCCCCTCCGTGTCAGCTGTAGAGACTGCACCTCATTACCTCAATCACATCAGTGTCTTCCCTAGGAGTCCTCAACCTCCTGAGATCAAGGTCAGTCTCTGTGATGCAAGGCATATATAAGGGGTATATGTAAGAAGTGAGCCATTTAGGCATATAACTGTCTAGAGATGTCTGTTTTAACAGGAAGTTTATGTGTTATTATGTGTTATCAGCAAGATTCTCTGTGTTAAAATTATTACCCCAAAACCACCAGTAAAAATGAAGGTATTTATCTTCAATATGAGTCGGTTCATTTGTGTGTTGTGCATTTTGCTCGTAGCTGGTGGACGTGAGTTGTAACGAGCTTACGGAGATCCTGCTGCCCGACTCCCTGCCCGTAACACTGCAGGAACTGGACCTGACTGGCAACAGCAGCCTCATTCTGGAGCACAAAACCCTCAACCTGTTCAGGTGAGTCCCCTGCATCCCTACAGTATCCCGATTCCTCTCTCCTCTAATGCTGCTGATGAGAGCATCATTAAACTGGCTAGCAGATGCTGTGGGACTTTGCTCAGGGAGCGTCTTAAGAAGAGGATTAAGGCTGGTTGACTTTGTTTCTGCGGTCATGAAGGCCACCTTGAGCCGTTATTTGGATGATTGGTATTTTTCTCTTCTGGATTGTGTCTCGGAGTAAGAACTCATGTGAGTTGTCAGTAAAGCACCATGTTGAATCACATTACAATGCTCTTAATTGCACCTGATGTATTCATGAGTTGGATTTCTGTAGTTTTCTATAGTTTCAACTACTACCACTGTCTCTCTCTCCTGTCTCTTCCAGCCACATAACTACCCTGAGCTGGACAAGCCAGCCCTAACTTCAGGGGACCCCCAGGCCACCTCCACCCTCTGGGACCACGGTTATGCTGAGATGAGCGGCCAGAGGAACAAGTGGGCAGCTCTGACATATATACAATTGCTCCATTTCCCCATGTGATTTCTCACTTTATTGTATATAAGGGCTTCTAGTGCTAAAGTAAAGGATGGCTTTGGGCAAGACCACTTTTTAGAATTATTACATCTTGTACTTGAGCTACAAGATGGCGTTAGCTGATGGTGATTAGAACTGAAACCAAGTGTTAGCTAATTAGCAACATTTGAAGAAAATAGGACATTTCTAAACTGTTCCCTTAAAGCGTTTTTTACTGCAGGCTGGGTCACCTTGGGGCAGTAGCCGCTGGTGCAGGCGTCTTGTTACTCATCCGGAGTACTTTGTGTGGGAGTAAAGCACCGCGTTTCATCTTTAATAAGGTGTTTAATGTCCGCAGGCCCCCCCCTCAGGCGACAACACCTGGCAATTTGGGCCCTGGGCAGTGTCAGATGTGCGGCCTTTCTTCTGCTCTGTTTGTTTTTCTGTAGAGGTACTTTTGTGCTTATTTGCGTGCTAGAGAATGGCAGTGTATAGCTGTATGTTTTGACATGGATTAAATGTGTAATGGATACATATTATTACGTGCAGCCGATGCTTTTTGAGCTCACGAGGGCTTGTGTGTTTTTCGTCCAGGTTGTGTGTGTCCGTGCTGGCGGTGGATCGTTTCGGGGACAGTGTGGAGGCTGCTTATGGAATCTTTGACGGTGACCTTGCGTGTGAGGAGGTGCCCACGACTGCTGCCCAGTGCTGCATGGGGATGTGCTGGCTGAGGGAGTCAGCACGCTTAGTGTGGACAGTGTGCATGTGCAGCTTTCTCACCTCACACAGGTGCGTTAAAGAGACAGTTAAGCCTCTCCGTATTACAAACCAAAAGTTAATGAGGTTTTCTATCGCATTGAAATTCGGTGTCATCAATAATTTTAGAATTGTTTCCATACTCTCTTCTGCCCTCTAAGAGTTAGGGAATGGCTGGACAGAAGCTGGGGCGTCGCTCTGCTCTGCCTACGTCCATCATGAACCCTCGAGCAATTTCTTCTTCAATCTGGCCTGTTGCTAATGTGAGCACGTGCCAGGCCGTGCTGTGCCGTCAAGCGGCCAGCCCACTAATTGTTGTCTGGGTCCTGTGAGCTTGGAGCAGAGCGTGGAGGAGATGGAAAAGAGTGAAAACAACCAAGGCCATCATTACTGAGGTAACCCATGATTCTTACCACAACTGACATGGGGGTGGGGGTTGGATCTAAAGGAGACCCCAAGTCTGATGTCAGTTTGTTCTTTTGTCAGTTTGTAGCAGTTCCAAACATCCAGTTCTGCTTGTAAAAACCCTGTGATATTCATTAAAATATCATTCATTGACATTCATTAAAATATGATTATGTAATATATATAGTATATAAATATATATATTATTTATCATTAATTAATACTAGGGGTGGGACTCGATTAAAAAAATTAATGTAATTAATCAGAGGCTTTGCAATTAATTCATCTTGATTAATCGCACAAGAAAGTTTGCGCCAAAGCGCAAATGTTTTCTAGTTTAAAAGGGTTTTTAGTGGGCGTAAGAATCCAAATAATGAGCATGGACGAATATTGTAAACTCAAGCTCTTTTCATTTCTGAAAAAAAAACTGCATTTAAACTGCATTTCAATTCAAAAGAGACACCCGCCGACACCTTTTGTTGGTACTCGAACTTCAGGACTTTATTAGCGCTAACATCTCCCCAATTTCTGTGCTGGCTGCAACATGTTAGATGATGGTACCGTAGGGTTGAAGTGTTTCGGTGGTATGCAAACTCCTTTGTTGCACAGTTTGCACAAAACCACGCTTTTATCAAGGCTTCCGTCGGGTAGTCTTTTGAAATGAAATTTGCCTCCGATCAGTCCTAGCAATGCGCTTTCTTCCGATTCTTCCATTTTTGTAGCTCTGATGTGTGCATCAGTGTAATCGGTGTACCAGGAAATCGTGCACTGACAAAAGTTCCCCTTTGCTTGGAATGCGAAGTGTGATTAAATGCGTTATTTTTTTAACGTGTTATTTTTTTAAAAAATTAATTAATCGCAATTAACACGTTAAATTCCCACCCCTAATTAATACACTTACTAAATAAATTAATAAACTCACTAATAGACTGCTGTTTTTTGGATGCCATTATAAATCTCATAGATCAAAACCTGACATCTTTCCGAAGCAGCTTTCAATCAGAGCCTTTCTTTTATGCTGATTCTCTCGAATTCCCAGTTCATTTAATTATTACTTTTTTCCCCTCATTTGAGCTACTGGTTAATGATTTGACACTCTGACTTTTTGTTAATAGGTTCATGAGAGGGCTTCTGGCAAATAGCCTTACATTATTTTTAGACCCCCTTGACAGCTCATTAAGTTTGTTTTGCCATTGTAGTGTGAAGCTTACACATGGCTGTCTGACTGCTGAGATGCTCTTTGACCCTTCTCTGCTACAGGATAACAAGGTGAGCGGTGTTACTTGCTGCTCTCGCCTGTTGGGCTGTTCCTACCTGTCCCCCTGGGTGCTGCCCAAGCCGTGGGTCCGCACGGAGCCTCTGTGTGCCCAGGATGAGTTCCTGATCCTCGGGAACAGGGCACTCTTCCAGTCCTTGTCCTACCAGGAGGCAGTGAAGACAGTTCTGGCAGTCCGTGACCCTCGAGCCGCTGCCAAAAAGCTTTGCACGCTGGCCCAAAGCTACGGTTGTCGGGACAATGTTGGAGCTGTGGTTGTGGCTTTACATATTGGGGAGGACAGTTGCACCTGTGAGCCTCCTCTTACCACCTCTGAGGTTCGAGGACCACTTGTTCCAACCCCTGTCCCTATATCAGTACCGCCTGTTGACCCGGCTACACCTTCCTCAAGCAGTGGAATTGCCTCCGAGTTTAACAGTGAGACATCGGCATCGGAAGTGGGTAGCGAAGCTGGATCCACTGCGTCTGACGAACACCCCTCTTCCGGCCCTAATGCCCGACCTGAGCGACGCTGCAGCTTGCATCCGGCAGTGACACTGTGCAACACCGGGGGTCCTGGAAGTTTGGGACCAGGAGCCCACACTGCACTTTTCCAACGCCAACCGTCCTCCGCCACCTTCTCCAGCAATCAGTCAGACAACGGCCTGGACAGCGACGACGAGGCTCCGCTAGAAGGCGTCATTTCCAACGGGAGTAAGCTGGAGGTGGAGGTGGACATCCATTGCTGTGCTTTTCAGCTCCGTTCTGGTCCCCCCGACAGCCCCAAGGAGCTGGACCTACGCCACGACTCCCGAGGCTCCGACTACAACAGCAGCAAGGTGCGACGTCAAAACAGCGTGGTGGTGTCTGCGGCTAACGGCTGCCTCCTGGCTGTGTGTGGGAGAGAGATCTCAGACTTGAAGAAATCTCCTTCAACTTCCAGTCTCTTTGGCAAGAAACTTTCCAACGGCTCTGTAGTGGCACCAGAGGACAGTCACAATATCATCGAGGTGGCACTTGAAGCACCCAAGAAAAAATCAGGGTATTTTGCCGCCCCTGCCCAACAGGACCCTGAAGATCAGTTAGTTGTTCCCCCCAGTTTGGAACAAGATGTTCGGGAGCAGTTAAGGGGCCAGAGTCCGGTGGTTCCTGGACCTCCACTTCCATCAACTCCTCCCACAAGCAGAGAGCCAAACTGGGACCACCCTCATCCGGGTCTCCCTCCCACCACCTTCCAACAGGACGTCTACGACACTGCCCTGTAGGGGGGCGTTCCAACACATCACCATCTGAGAATCTCTACGACATATGTGGTGCCATATTGTGCAGGCTCATCTCGCCGCTCGTGGGATACTATGGTCCTTATTCGGCTCTGTCATTGTGTGTGAAGCCCTGCATGTGCTTACATGGTAACGTCCCACCTACCCGGACTTGGTCTGTGGCAAATCTGAGGAGGGCCAGCTGTGTACAAAATTTCTGGACCAATGAAACGAGGTCTAGGAAAAAAAAAACGTTGGGCTGTCCCAGACCTGACACAACAGTGCGAGCTAGAATACCTCATAAAAACAACCTCACATAACTCACTTGCTACATTGCCCTTTATGTCTGAAGTCACACGCTTAAGCGGACTTCCGTCGTCTTAGTTTCTTCTCAGCAGAAAGGATGCTAGAGGCTAAACCGTGACCAAAAGGTAAGAAAAGTGCCTATTGCTGATGGTTGGGCTCTACAGGACCTTCAAAGGTCTGGTATACCTGCACTGTTATCCAGTAACGCCAACTTCTTCTTCTCCTCCTGCCCTCTTCTCGTGATTACAGCAATCTGACGACTGGTTTGCTGTCCGCTCCAGTCGGTAGAGATAAAGGCTGTCCGTTGTTGTTGGAATGGAGCATTTGCTGGAAAAGGACTTGCTTTCTTTGTCTTTTTTTGGTCGCTGGAGCGCAAATCAAAAACGAATAAAGCCATTGAGTCACGGAAGAATGGCGTGATGCGTTTGAATGCCATTCTGGAACCCTCTGCACAGTAGAAAGGGAACAGCGAGCACCACAACCACATTCTAACTGTGAAAAAAGTCTGGGCTTACAGAAGCACGAGCCCCTGTAGACGTGGAATAGCAGCAAGAAGGGACGATAAAGCGAGAACTCAATTGACCTTCGTGTTTCATATCATCGGTACGTCTGGTTGGTGGGGCGACGCCGTAGTTTCAGCTCAGTCTCAGAGCTTGGACGGGTGGTGACCGGAAAAGACCTCATTCGTTCTGACTGCAATTACAGTGTGGTCTTTGGAGTACTTGAAATGTGCCATGAGAGTCTGACTTAGAGCACCAAATCCCTAAAGCTTTGTACACAATTGCTCTTTGCAGAACCAGAGTGCTGCAGAGTAACGTTGATTCAGAACGGCTGGGTCATTTTTCGTTCCTATATCAGAACCGGTAAACTGAACAGATAGTGTTAATTATTAAATGTGACAAAACAAGACTCTTTTTTTTTTTTTTTACCAACAAGTATATGGCGTAATACATGTGAAACCATGTTCTATATTGTGCAGAGTATGTGATGCCAAGTCTTATTTCAGCCATTCAGTGTGGAAGTATTCTTGAGGAACTGCACTGTCCTTTATTAATGTTGATTTCATTTTTGGAGTACAAAATGGAGGTGAACTGATTCAGTGGATGCCTTTGTCTGTTGTAATCCGGATTGGCTAGGTTTGTGTGTGAATAACATGCATATCTAGCGTTCTGACACGGCCACAATGGTAGTGTTTGGGGAATTGGGCGGAATAAACCAGTCTGCCCTTAGATTAAGGGGCCATCTGGTGGCGATGACCGCAAACAGCAGCATTGCTTGGCTTTGTATCTTTAAGGAAGAGACAAATTGTGGTATTACTCTTTATCCATTTGACAGTAACTGCACTTCATTTTTATACTGGATACAAAAACAACGTAGTATAACATTTAGGTTTAAGGCCAGACGAAGACTTAAGACTTAGACTGTTGCGGATGTTATCCAATATCACAATTTCTCTACTCCGTCTGATGTAATTTTGGAGCCGTACTACACGCAGTGTAACTAACATATTTGCTTGTCACATGCCACCACCGTTTTTAAAATGTCACAGTCAATGACACTTTAACCAGACAGTTGCCCTTTACGTGTGGTTAACCCGGGGTCATCGCCATTAGACTACTAAACATGGAAGCGTTGCCGCTGCGGGATTTGTGTGTCTAAATGCTCACAGAGCCGTTCCGCATCAACACTAGATAATCCCCTGCCTGTATCTGCACTTTCTTCATGTATTAAGACTTTTTTGGCCATCAGGGTTTTCTTTTGGCATTTTGGAGTGTTGGGTTATATTTTTCTTTGACTTGTCCTTAGTGCCAAACACAGTGTATTTGTTGCGTTAAAAAGACCTTAACTGGGGCACTCCACCCAAAAATGCTAATGTGTACCATTTACTTCATTCTTTGTTAGTCGCATTAGCATTTTTGGCCAGAGTGCCCGTTGGTTGCTACGTTCTGGAAAAATATTCAGAAGATTAGAAACAGATTCACACGTTTAGTTAAATGCTTGTGGATTCCAGACACTTTTACTACATATAAGTGCAGACCAAAATCTGCTTCTGTGCCAAAAGTGATTTTGTGGGATTTGGGGAAGATTTGTTAAAGATTTGTTTCTCCTGGGTGCTAAGCAAGAACTGGAATCATTGGCGTAGTTGGGGCGTCTTAGCGTGACTGGCACTTTTTTTCAGCTCTGCTCTAGCCTTAAACCTGGGCTGCTGCCTGCTGACTGTGTACTTCTTTCCAGCCTTTTTGTCCTTTCTTTTCTAAGCCCCAGCACACTATGCGCAGTTACCCTCGGAGATTTCGTTAGGCAGCACATCTCAATATTTCTGATGTCCTAGATCATACTTCAGACATGTCTGGGAAAGTACTAGATCTAGTAGATCATTCTTTTTGGTAGCCAAAAACGAGTCGCTAGACAGCTTTTTGGTAGCCAAACCTTGAAACAAGTCACACGAAAACTTCTTTCACAATGCAAACTGAAATCATTCCCTGCCTTGAAAGAATATTAATGGTACATCATGGTATATTGAGTATATTATGGAGTATGATGTTTATATTGAAAGTTTGCTTGAGTGTGAGAGCATGTCAAATGTCGATCATCTTTTGTTTATCATATATTTCAACCCTGAAGGATCTTATACTGCAAAAGCACTTTGTACATAGTTCAAGGAGTCTATACAAATCATAATATATTTGTGGAACATACTCTATATTAGCTATTTGTTGAAATGCACATGCACTCCTAGGCCTTGAGTTGTTGGGATCGCTGCGGCCAGGCGTTGGGTCTTCTCTAAGAGAAAGCACTTGGAGGAAATGAGACGAGCACAAAAGAGCGTTTCTGTTTGGGGTGTGGTACGAAGCGGGGCGATAAGTGTTCTTTTTCAGCTGAAGCTGATCGTTGCAGGTTCGTGGTTAATGGTGATAACGGGTTTAGTGTAGGGCATCTGACCTATGCACTGTGTCTGCTAGATGAAGTCACTTGCTCTCGCCCAGGCACGGTACATAACAAGTTTGCTGTCGGCCACAGACACACTCAACTGGCACTTCAACAGCGAGTAAGGCACAAGATAAGCATTACCTAAAAATACGGTCCCGCCACTTTGCGAGTGACATAGATGAAATGTCGTATTCACGTTCGCAAACATCACAGCTGGGTTTTTTGGGTGTTACGTTGTGTGTGTTTTGTCCATACAAAAGAATATATATGCAAATCATCAGCGACTCATCTGTGCATATGTCTGGCTTGGTGGCTGAGGCTGGGTGGTCTAAAAAATCTGATTTATAAAGGATGGTGGGTGTGTGTGTGTGTGTGTGTGTGTGTGAATGATAGTAAATGCAAAGTGCTCTGCTGTTGTCTTATTGCTGTATGATCGAACCCACTGGATGTTGTGTAGTTGCTTAAGATCCTTCAGCTTTTCAAAACGGTTGCCTGAAGTGTGCTTGGAATTCAGATCCTTTATTTTCTTTTTGCTAAGCCAGGACGTTTTTCTGTTCTTTAGGTACACCCGATCAGTTTTGTTGTATAGCCAAAATGCGTTCAGTTTGAGCAGTATTTCTGCTAAAAAAATCTTAGGCAAGACTGATTAGTGTCTAGCTTGTTTAACACGGATATCGCACTTTTCATTAGTGAAAAGAGATGGTTGGAAAAGTAAAACTGAATGGGTGTTGGTGGCCTAGTGGTAGGACACTCGCCTTTGGACCAAGGGGTTGCGGGTTCGAATCCGACCTCTCCCGTCACCAACATTGGGTCCTTGAGCAAGACCCTTAATCCTAAGTTGCTCTCAGGGGAACTGTCCCTGAAATTAGGAGATGAAAGTCGCTCTGGATAACAGCCTCTGCTAAATGCTGTAAATGTAAAATGAATCAAGCAGAATGATTTGCTCATTTTGAGTGATTCAGAGGTTCCCTTTAAAACTATATTTGAGGCCTACACGTTCAATCAGAACACTAGTCATACATGGACCTGAAGAAGACATTTAACATACAAGTTTCCTGTATGTTTACACTGATATTTACAAGTAGGTTTCAAAAATAACATCTCATCTGGAAAGCCATTGGTAAGTCTGTTAATTAAGGGTACTTCTGTTGAGGCTGGGTAGTGAGTTCATTGAAAAAATCTGTGTTTTTATTGGATTTTTTGATTTGTTTTCCTGCAAAGAAAGACACTGCCTGAAAGTCAAACTGTTTGAACCAGCACCATGTGAGAATGAACGTGCTGATGTATTTTTGTGCATTTGATTTATTCCTTTGAATGTGAAATCATTTCTTCTTATTCATTGTATGTTCCTTGACTATTTTCCAAACATTCACGGCTTGGTTTCGGAACAGATAAGGGTTTGGAAAGCTGTTCCAGTTAGTTTGACATGTGACCAAAGTTTGATCTCCCTTTTATTTTATGTACATTCTTTTTTTTCTAGAGATGCTTGAATATTTTCTCTCAATGCCAAGAAGCTGAGGTTTATTTTTGTACTTCATTAGTCATGCAAATTTGTAAGTTCCTCAGTGCAGAATTAAACATTTTATGGCATAGTCACCCCATTAAAATCCTCGGTTTAAAATGCTAATCATAAATGTGTTTAATGTCAGAAGCATGCCCTAATATAAATTATTACATATAATACAAATATGTGATTACTTTGTACAAAACGACAAACTTTTATGTTTATAAGGCATTGTTTTGAATATCCAAAGCATAATGTATATGGTATTTCTATGTTTTTGTTTTAGCATGCAGAAATCTGCTGAATATTTTAATTATGTTATATTTAATGTCATTTGTTTTAGGACAAATTTTTGTTATCTTGATTTTGGCGAAGGACTAAACGCGAGCACTTTTGCTGTTTGTCAGCTAGATCTGTACTCTCCAATGGGTTTTGAGAGTGGGTGGTGGCTCATTATTTCATTTGAGATGCTGCTATGACTAGTTTTGAGCAGAAAAGCTGTATTTTTAATTAACTTTTCAGCCCAGTAGCAATAAAAATTTATACTGTGACGTGTGTTTTAAGTCCTTTCTTTCCGACAGGACGAACAGAAAACTCAACAAATCAGACAGGATTTTATATACTTAATTCAGTTGAGGGACTGAATTTTAAAAGTAATTCACTGTGAAATATCTAACTATGTGTTATTATTAAAATCGTTAAAGGCTTCATTAAAGTCATGAAGAGAAACTACTTCATTAGAAGCTGATCCAGCCTCCAGGATTCTCACAAACTGTCCTTTCCTAATATTGTGGTTTTGCTTATATATTGTGTGGTGACTGTAAATGCATAAAATGCAAATGACAACAAAAAATGTTTATTAAAAGTATACAAATTATAAAACTGCCTTTAAAGTCCCCAGTGCAGGAAGTATAAAGAGTATTTGAAATATACTTTTAAAAAATCTGTGACCTTCGCGTTTAAACTACAGAGTTCTCTAACTTGAAAAACATTAAATGAAGAGTTCAAACAAACCATAGAAAGGTTTTGAACTTGCATGATACTGCATAATTCTCTTTCATTTAGCTACCAATGTTACCTTTGCTCAAAATAACTCTTCCTTAATCATTAATATTTAATATTAATGTCTCTTGTTTCCTTCAACAGAAGATGCAAAAAAATTATAAGTTATTGCCCTCTTCTTCTCTCTGTTGCTTCATCTTCCGAACCTCTCGAAACGCTCGCAAAGCCAGAACAGCACTCAGGACAAAAACGATGGCGCCCAACACCCCCAAAATCCCACCTGCTATATCGGTCCCGCTTAGACTACACTCATTGCCCGTGTAACCTTTACTCTTGTACAAACTCTCCCTCTCCTTACAGATCGGATTGTTGTATGTCTCCTTTAGCTTGATAAAGTAAAAAGCCACAGCAGGGAGGTAGCCAAGGCCGATCAATCCGTCCAACAATGCCTCGACCAACAGCACTACAGGCCAGCGGAAGGGAACCCGGAAAATCCCAAGCGCCAGCATGGCCAAAGCGTAAGCCATCAGTGCCCCTCCACACGCCATGGTGAAGATGTAGGGTGGCAGTTTAAGTTGGTAGAAGAGCACGTCGAGCTGCTTTACCCTTTCCAAGTCCTGCCCTGTGAAGGCCTGAGCACCTCCGTAATAGTAATAATACAATCCACCCAGACTGGCAATATCCTGATACTTGCCGGTGTTACTGTACGGCACTCCAGCGAGGATGACAATCAACATGTTTAAGCCGAATTCTAGGATTTGGCACAAGCCTAGAAGCAGACAATCAGATATATTTTAGTACAAGTTGTGTGACCAGTGCATGTGAACTAAAAAACAACTCTTCTTCAATTGTCCCAAACCAGATGAATACGTTTGCTTACCTCTGGATGTGAGAGTATATTTTAGGTTGTAGAGAGCACTTCTATGCTCCGTTTCGTATGCTGATGTATCTGTACTCCTACATAATCAAATGATTGATAATCTAGATTATTAATCATTACAGATAATTACTGTCATCAGGAACACAAGCATCTAACTGATGTGGACTGAGGTGTATGATCACTCTTTTTTAGTTCGAGTTTTCTCTCACATGCTTTGCTGCCTGTTGTATCGGGAGTCTTCATATTCACGTTGATGATGCTGTATATGTGATGGATTGTGATGATCTCTGGTCTTGCTCCTCCAGTCTTCATCCTTGTAAACGATGCTCCTCTCCTGTCTGTACTTCTCATTTCCTCTTTCTCTCCTGTAGTAATCTACGTCCCTGTCTCTCCTGTCATGATGTTTTTGATGGTGGTCAGGCATTGCTGCAAGAATCTGAACAGAAGCAAACAAGTGAAAAAAAAAATCAACATCATGCCCTGTCAGAGTGGTATATGGACACATAAAACGCGTTATTATTTAGGAAAATTCACTTGGAACAAGCGGCACAATTAATTATGCTACAGATGTTA
Source organism: Distichodus sexfasciatus (assembly GCA_032718565.1). Taxonomy (NCBI): domain Eukaryota; kingdom Metazoa; phylum Chordata; class Actinopteri; order Characiformes; family Distichodontidae; genus Distichodus; species Distichodus sexfasciatus. The sequence goes on from JAVGVS010000013.1 coordinate 488,422, forward strand.
CAGATACTTGTCAAATAGTCAGTATTACATGTTTACAAAACTTTTCGTATTCGAACAATCAGTTAAACGACAATTCGATTAAATAAATAAATGAATAAATAGATAAGGCGTATAGAACATACTTTTTGTGGCGTATGGCGTATAGAACACAAACTTACTTTTCAATAAGTGTCATTTAACTGATTGTTCGAATACGAACAATTAGATATTTGACTGTTTGGACAATCAGTTATATGACAATTAGTTAAATAAAAAAAAAAAAAAAAAAAAAAACCCAAACAAAAACAAAAACAAAGTAGTATGGCGTATGTGCTATTTCTCAAGTGTCATTACCCGGATGTGTTTTGAAACCCAAAAGACCCGCAAACTCCGATTACTTTCATGGATTTTAAAACTTTACTACACAAATCGCTGCAATTCCACTTCGTTTCTGACTAAGCAGATTAACCAGACCATATACAACCTACCTCACAAAAAATCCGCCAAAATGTATGCGTTGATTTGACTTTAACAAGCTTCCTCTTCGCGTTTGTAAGAGACGCTCCTCCTCTTCACCTATAACTCACCTGCTAGGTTCCGCCTTTAACACTGTGTGTGCATCAGCTTTAGTCTTCATTACGAAGTAACCGCAGAATAACATTTTAATAATGAATAACAGCATAATATTGTAGTACAGTAAGGCCTGGTGTCCTGTTCCTTGTCAAAAAAAACCAAAACGTACGACAACGTAGTACTTGCCTAGAGGAATTGAGCTTCTAAATACATTAGTAGTCTACATTTTAACCATATATTCGTAAACCTTCACTGTAGAAGCAGCATATTACAGTTACTGTGTAACCCATTTGAATTTTTCCTGTGGCTACTTGAGGAAATCAAAGATTTTCTCCGGTCTACTTAGCATTTGGTCTAAAACAGATTTGATCATTTAACCACATTCGAACGTTTCTGTAGAGTTCAGATCAGTTAAGACATGTCTGATCGTCAAAGCTGTTTCTTGTAGCGTAGAACGTCTGTAAACAAATAAAGAAGCTAACAGTCAGTTGCATCATATATGAATAATGCAAGTAGCTTCGAGAAATTGAACTCTACCAAAATACAGTTTGTATGTTTAATTAACCACTCACTTAAAACAAGCAAAATTGGAACAAACAGAAACACAGTTATGACGGTATTGCATTTGGAATATCTTTAAGAAAAAAAAAAACTACAGGCAGATGTTTTGTATTTAATAATTTTGCTATGCTTTATTAATGTTTACAACTAAATGTTGTGTAGAGATTTAATGTTCTGTAGTCTTAAAGTCAACGGTCTTTATCTCCGCACGATTCTGACGTATATACACTGTAAACAAGTCGCTGTATATTTCCAGTATAATAATGACAGCAGAGTTGTCAGGCAGTTTCTGTATTTTTACTGCAAACTTACTGTATTTGATATTTACAGTAATTCATGTTTACAGTGTTGTGCCGTGTTGCCTACTCCAAACATTTTTTTCCGAAGCAATTCTTCAAAGGTTTTACGTTCTCGAATGATGTATGTATTGTGAAATACCGCAAAACCGGTCACAGTTAGTTACTGTGTCGTAAAAGTTGTGAGGCTTTGAATGGACGCGTCCGTCGCGCGCTCCTCGCGACCCTCCCACCCGCACGCGCTTACTAGCGAGCTCTCAGGCGCGCTCGAGCCACTAGCGGCACACAGGCGAGACAAAGATGGCGGCGACAGCGAGGGAAGCAGCGTGATACAGACTGGAGTTACTGGCACACGACCCAAGCGATCGAAAAATGGAAAGCACGTCACAGTAGGCGTCCGTCTTGTCCAAACTCTCTCTCTACAGAACGCGCCTTTTCGCCCCGAGTTCGTCTTCTGGTTTTAGGGAGAGGGGGAAAATCTCACCGGGAGCATGGCTTCGCACAGCAACCAGGTAGCTACAAAACCCAACTCTCACTTTACCCCCCGATGAAGCCAACGAACACGCTTGTTTTGCGTCACGCTTGTTACTAGCGGCAACTCTGATGTTGGCATTTTTTCATTTTAAAGTGTCTACGTCCGGCGGTGCGTCCGCGTCACTCTGAAATGCACTTGTTAAGGTTGTGTGCGTGCGTGAGTGTGTATGCGTGTTTGAGTGAGTGTGTTAACGCACGCATCTCTCATTGAAACACGCCACTCCAGCGTGGTGCAGGCCCACAGCCTTGCTGATTCCAATTCAGCCACTTTCACGAGTCTGTTTGGCTAACGTGCGTATGTTTACGCTTAAATTCAGGGGGTTTGATTTCCCCCCACAACTCTTGCTAACAGTGTGTGCCGTTAACTGGATTTTCACCAACTCGCGATTCCGTTGCTGCAGCAGGCCTGCACACGCGAGCGTGCAGACTTCAGTAACGGTCGCTCGCTACTGGTTAGCCTAGCCGGCTAACGCGGCTAAATGTTACAAGTCACTGTTGAGGCTAAGCTACATTCACAGCCGCCAGTCTGTGAATGTGTCGCCTGTGACTAAATATCAGGGCTTTATCGTGAACGTACACACAGACAACAACGTGAGGCTATCTTCAGATGTTGTTAGTAACGTTTTAAAGGTGAAAAGCAGCTGCGGGTCAGGCTAACGCTAGCTAGCTAGCTAGCTAGCTAATGACTTGACAGAGTGCTGGGCCTGTTGATTGGGGGCGGGATTCGCTTCCCCACACGATTTCATTCAAAATCATTCATTGGCGTTTGTGTTCATACACCTCTCGACAAACACATCTTGGTGTGTTTTGTGGAGTTTTTAACCTCAGTGTTGGATATTGAAGTTGCTAGCAAGCACTTTATAATCCAAGAAGTGAACTTGCTCCGGCTGCAAATTCACGCGTGTGTGTACTTGCTTTCCGCCCCATGTGGAAGAGCACTCAGGCTCCGCGATCTATATTGGCGCATGTTTAACCTTCTAACCTGCTTTACCTCGGACTGGAACGGCTTGTGCCGTGTTCGCGTTGCGGATTAGGCCTCGCTGTAGGCGAAGGTAATCTTAGAGTGTGAGCCATTTTTCTCAAGTGGGTAACTTAGCTAGGGGGCTAACGCTGCTAGCGTGCGCACCATCACTCTGCTGTGTCATGTGTTTGTTAATGAGGACTTCATATTAGCCCTTGGCGTAAATTTAAACCAGCGAGTGCACCACCCACTTAAAACACTCCCCATGTAGCATTATTACACCATTGGGTTTAGCAGACTTCGATGTAACATCATGAAACTGTTTGACTCAAGACAGAATTCATGGTACAGCATTTACTTTGTATCTGTATTTGCATCAGGGCAGATCGATATTCCAAAAAAGCCATTTCAATATATTTATGATGTCGCTATTTTTAAAAACACAACTTTTATTCACCAACTAACCTGAATAACCGCATTTACTCACAATAATTATAGGATGAGTGGGGTAACATTTTGGAGTGGGCTGCATCTGCGTAGAGAATATAAATAAAATGCTGCAAACAAGCTCTTACCTCTACTTAAGACTTTTTCAGTGAAACTGTCTTCTTAAAAATATTTGCAATAATGCTGTAGTATTAGTTAATGTTTATATAAATTACAAAAACGACTTGTAGATTAGTTTTGACAAATAAAGACTCTCCAGTTTTCTTTTAGCTTCAAACAGCAGGTTCAATTTAATTTCATATACTGGAGAAATTGTGATGGTACTGGAACGAGAGGTTGTGCACGTCAGATTTTTGTATTCAAACCAGGTGTTAGTTTTTATCCACTTACGGTGCTGTTTAGTAGCTCTTTGGGTGCTGTGATGTATTATTAACCTGTGCTCACACAATTCTCCTCTCAGTATAAACTTCTAGTAAGTAATGTCTAGTACTTGTAGGTCAAAAAGCCACTATTTTATAGTTTGTTTGGCTGAAGGCTCAGAGCTGACACATAGTCCTGCTGTTGTGGTGCCTCTTTACTTCACTTTGACTAGCTCATGTTCAGCTTGGGGCCCAAATAGAGACACCATTTAAAAAAACGCAGAATTCCTGGTGTTCCTGCAATTCCCTCATGTATAAACAATAGTGCCTGCTTTGCCCCGGTGAATGCTCCAAATGCGTGCATCTCCAGTCTGGCAGATTCTTTTTGCAGCATGTCACACACTTCAGTGCCATCCTAGAGCTAGTTGAGGTTATGTGTCTATTAGGGGTTTATGACCGTTTCAGTTGGCAGACCTTTTCTAGTAGAGATGGAGCAACGCTGAATTGTTTCAGTGTCACATGAGAGGGAGGGAGTGAGATTGACTGGGGTCCCTCGAATGAAGTGAACTGAAAAAGGAAGTTGGGGGGGGAAAGAGTTTAATCCAGGGTGTGGCAGTAGCGCTTCGTAGTTGTAGTGCTCAAATTTTTATGCTTGGGTAATGCAGAAGAAGTGAAACATGAGGTCATCTGCTAGTTATCTATGGCCTGACAAGTTATCAGGCTAAAACAAAGAATGTATTTTTCCTTGGGATATAAGTTAAGTGAATGTGTTGGGAGTCATTTAGGCAATGTCTTTATAGTTCTTCTTAAGTAAACATATGACCATTTGCACTGGTGGTCAGAATATCAATTTAATGGTTATTGAATAAAGGTTGAACATTGGTGCGTGAAAGGCTAATGTTAGACTGCATGTTCAGATGCTTGTCTTTAGCAAGTACATTTGGGGGGTAATTTTTAAATGCATGTTTTTAGTATATGAAAGACAGTTTGATGTATGATTTGGAGAACTGACAGTTCACTGGGTGTTTTATGATTTGTTACTTTTCATTAGTTTTAGGTTTTAGGTTGGGTGTCATAACCTGAAATTCCAGTGAAGCCACTCCTATCTCTGCCCCATCAGCCTGGAGGTGTTTGACATGTTTCGTCTGGGTTCCCTTTTTTAAGTTCCGTCTCACCCCGCAGCATTTATTCCCTTCTTCTGTATAACTTGTTTTGAAGTTGTTGGTTGCGTGAAAATTGATGGGACAGTTATGCAATGCTGCAGTGGCGCACCTCCACTCTTGACTGTCGGGCTGTATTGTGTGAACCTTGCTCCGGCTACGTCTCTCATTCACCGAAAAGTGTGAGTGTGTCGTCACCACGGCGTGTTGAAATAATACAGGTGGCTAATTTGTGCTAATCCCCTCTCCAAATGACCAGCGAGAGGGGAGCTTAGTGTGGTACGTGCGGCATGCTAACAGAAAGGGGCAAAGGGACATTCTTTCTGTTGTGACTGCATTAGCCGCCCAGAGGCCGTCGGATTACGGCTTGCTGTTTGTCACTTGTAGTGCCGTTTCAGCAGCGGCAGCTTGCAAAGAGTTTACATGTGCTTCAGCTGCACTTTCTTTTCTCTCCTACCTCTCTTTTCACATGGCCGGCGCTGAACGTGACTGGGGGATTATCCCCACGTTGGCCGGGCCCGTTTCACTTCCAACCTGCTGTAGTAAAGAACTACTTTTACGTTGTCTCGTAACCATTTTTTAGCTTTGCTTTTTCTGACACATGACCTTATGAACGAGTTTTCTCTCCAATCATAGATGCTGTAAACCACTCAAGCTAATGGTGAGTGTGTTCTGTCTGTGGACGGCAAGAGCCCAAAAGACTATGTTGCTCTGTTAGTGCTGTTGGGATTAAGTTAATTATAGCCTTCTGGGAGAAAGCAGGTTAGCTGCAGGGGAGTGGGGTCAGCGTGGGAGTGGGATCTGTTGTACTCAGACAGGCAAAGGTTGCAAAGGCTTGGCGTGAACAGATTAAACGTTAGTCTCACGAGCAAAAAAAAAGCACTTTGTCTTGGGTCATATTTCATTGTATTAAAATGTAGAATCGGACGTTTGTAATATTAGAAACGCAGGATCTCTCTTGTCGAGATATCCAGTACATTATATCTTTTGTGTTTCTGTTGGCATCCTTATAAGAACGCTGGGGGCGACTTGTGAGTCTGTGTAAAGTTCTGATTGGCTGTTTTTTGTGCAAGATTTCTCTAGTCGGCACACAGCGCCAACCTTTTTAAGTAGGGGTGCACCAATCCGATATGTGGATTGGATATCGGTCCGATAATGACTTAAATAGCTAGATCGGGTATCGGTGCCATTGGGCCGATCTATGGAGCGGATACTTAAATTATAGGTTTTTCTATGTTTGCGTATATGTGCACGCTTTATTTGTTACGCTTGGGAAGTGGCACAGCGGTAAAGCTGGTTTATTGTTCGACATTTGTGCTAATTCCTACATATTGATATGACAATGAGCAGAACAAGCAACGCAACACACTACAACCCCAAAAGCAAATTTCCTTAACACTACCAGCTGTCGCTGTGTTCCTGTGGGTTTTAGGTTGTAGGTCTCTTCCTGAAACGATTCTAAATCCGTAATAGTAATTTTTAAGTAAAAAGAGATATGGTATCAGAATCTATATCAGTATTGGCAGCTGTGTATCGGAATTGGATTGGAATTTGGATGAAATGTGGATCGGCCCATCCCTTCCTTTTAGCTTTCCCTGGCTATAAGGAATACACACCTTACAGTGCTACTCAGATAGCTAGGGTGAATTTCAGTTAAAACTACTGGGATTTCCAAAAGTTCTCCCCAGTCAGGCTTGTCATTCTGCCACCCGTGTTGATGTTCCCAGACAAGATCTTTACTTTTGGTTTCATTCTTTTTGGGGTTTAAAGTTGCTATGTCAAGGTCAAAACTTGACATAGGATGTACTGTCCACAAGCAGCTGCTTAAGCAAAATACTTCCACATAGCAAACTGATATGCCATGGCCTCCCCAGGGACGACGTACTGCTGATGTAACATTATTAGATTTTTTCATAGACCATAGACTGCTAGCTAGGTCTCAAGACAGGCTTGTTTTTCCAGTTCCGCACGATATAGAACTAGTCATTCTGACTGAAACGTTTATTAATATTTACTTTGGTGCTGTTGTGAGGCTTTCAGAAGTGTGTGGCGTCCTTGCTATTCTCTTTCTCGCTTTGTTACACATTGGTCAAAGTGAGTCATGATCCTCTGATTTCCCCTGCAAAGTCTGACATACGGAAGCCATATTGCAATGCTAATACAACATGACTCATCACTTTCTGCCTTGTCCTTAACTTTCACCCGAATTGATCAAATTAATTTGCCAACCTTGCGTGGTCTGACATTGAATAAAGGGACGTGGTACAGAAGGTGAAGCCATGTTTTTGTGATGTTGGAGGGCAAAAATTGTCTCACAGCCCTCCCTTGACCTACTGTCGATGCCATGCCAGTGTTTGAAAGCCACTTACACATGTCACAGTTAGGCTTCTCTGTGCAGCAGGGATTGCAAATAGGGAAGTTCAAAGTCAAATATTGCATTAGTTGATATTAAATGTCTAGCAGTCAAAAGTAAATGATAGATTATTGCTAAACAGATGATAAAATTTCAACCTTCCCTTTGCTCTCCCTTCCTTCATTTGCCTGAGCCATCTTTAATGTATGTTGGTGTGTAGGTGGTTTTTTTTTTACATTTAAATTATTGATCTGAACATTAACATAAGTGTTGTTTAAAATTCTTAGTGTTCATTCTTTTAGTCTGTGCTGATTTTAGCGTGTTTAAAACATGAAAATGCCCTAAATATGTATGCAATACTTTTTCCACAGTACATCTTTGGGGAGTTCAGCCCAGACGAGTTCAATCAGTTCTTTTTAACTCCTCGCAGTTATGTTGAGGTAATTTGTGTGTGTATGTGTGTGTGTGTTCATGTATTTATTGCATTGTGGGGTCCTTTTTGTCCCCTAAAATCACTTAGCTGTTTTTTTGGGCTTTGTGGGGACATTTGAGGGGTCCCCATGAGGAGAAATGACTATAGAAAATTGTGCTTGTTTTATTTGAGAAACTAAAAGAGGTAAAAGATGTGCTTGTGGTTACTGAGGTTAAGGTTAGGGTTAGGATTAGGTGTAGGTGTAAAATTATATACATCTAGTCATTATAAGAGTCTATGGAAAGACCTCACAAAGATAGTAATACAAGACTCTGTACACGCACATGTATTGGCTAGACACAGTTAATCCTAGTATAATTTAGCTGTGAAATAACCTATGTAGGTCCTGTTGATGATTAATATATGAACCCTGCTCACAGACACCTGAGGCTAGTATCATATCAGTCTGTTTTCTCTTGTCCTTTTATACAGTTCAAAGTGTTTATAGCCCTGACTTGCAATGCTAGACATGGTTAACTAGCCCCTATTGTTGGAGGTAATACTAGATAAGTCGATTTGATCATCTTTAAAAAGTATATGGTTATATTGTTGGTCATGAAGCTGCTTTACATTGTAGTTAATATTGATTGACAGATTATAACTTGTTGATCTTGTCCGTGATCTGTTCCTTTTGTTCTTCCTGAACAGCTCCCCCCCTTCAATGATAAAGTTTCCTGTGTGAGTCATAACTCAGGTAAGGGCTTTGCTTCATTTCAGATTTACATCTAAAACTGAGAGATGATGCCTTTAATCTCCTATCAAATGACAATTGCCCACTTCTTGCACAGTTCTCAGTGTTTCAGTGTTTTTGAAAGATCCTCTTCTTTAGTGTTGAATCTTCTTCTGTAATCCATGAGAAGTTTAAGCAATGCTAAATTCATGCCTGATTTGAACAAAATCTTATAACATAGTGAGCAAGCAAAGCTAAAAATAATCATTCAGTACTTGATGTTTTCCCTGATTTGTATTAATTATTTAGGAGGTTACTGCCCTCCTGCTGTGCCGTTCATTTCGGAATCAGTGAGACGGCAGGTTTGCGGTGAGTTGTGGGTCCGACGCGCTGCCTTCGTTCTTCTTATTTTTTTATGCTACAGCCGGTCCTAAAAACACAGGCGGCTTTCTAAACCTCGCCTTATCTCAAACCCTTCCCTCTCACTTTCTGCCTGTTGGATAATCTGTGAAGCTTTGCATGCTTAGATGCTGACAGACTCCTCTATGGCATAAATTGCATCCGCACAGCAGTTCAGGTTTTGATGGAGGTAATCATTACTCTACTTGGATTCTTTTCCCACTTTAATACCACTCACCTAATGGGTTGACTGACTACAGGGAGCAGTCGTCGTCTTCAAGGTCGTCTTAATGTAAACCAGTTAATAAAATACTCCTTGTTCTGTCAGATATGTCTCTCAATGACTCTATCCTCTCCACCTCTCATGGACTGAACCCTGTTGAATACATACTAACCGAGAACCTGCCAAGTTACGGACATGATTGTATCACTCCACAGAACTCAGTAACCTTATTCCTCTTCCCCTCTTCATGACAGCTTGTGGCTTGGAGTTCTGCTCATTATTGGTCTCATAACTTTGAAGATTTCAGAGTGTTTTTGATCTGTAATCATTAACCCTGTTTTCATACACACTTCAAACTGTTCTTACTGCTTCAATTTCTCACAGCTCAGCTCAGCTGCTACCTCTGCAAATGAATCTGAACTTGGGACTGGATAGTATGTCTATATTTTCTTTTACAATAAAGATGTCTGCTTTATAGGAAGCAGCTGCTGAATGAATGCAAACCTTTGATTATACTGGATTCATAACACTTACTTCTACTAGTTAATTTGTAGTTCATTTCTGCTGGAGTGTCTGTGAATGAGATGCAACATCAATTGCAAATGTAATTTAAATATCAATAGGAGTTTAATGTTGATACAGGTTTTGTGTTTATTCATGAGCTGTCATTTTAAAAGCAAGTCTCTTTAGATTGGAGTATGTAATATAGGCATATTGTCCAGCCCTAACTGAACTTAACTTTGGGGTGGGTGGGATTGTGATTGTAATAAATATTTTGGATGTGGTTATGTGTTGAATTGAAATTTGAACTTGGAAGATTCTTGAATGTGACAGGTTTATTTTGGTCAGGTGTATGAAAGATCTTTTGGTTTACTGGTTCAGCTTTCAACTACATAAAAAAATATTCCAAGTTGTGCACAAGTCCCTTTTGACTTGGTTTTCGAAATGCTAATTTCTGTGTGATGTCCGCAGGAGATGATTACCAGCACATCGAGTTCGGCGTGGACGAAGTGATGAGCTCAGAGCCTGTGGCGGTGAAGGACCCCCTGTACAAAGTGTCAAGCACTCTGAACCCCCAGGCCCCTGAGTTCATCCTGGGATGCCAGCCAGCTCAGAAGGCCCTGGTCTCCGCCAGTCCGGTGGCCGACATTCCGGACGGCGCCGACTTCAATTCGGTGGACTGCGCCGACTCAGAGCCTTTGGCCCTGAACAGTCATCAGGTCTGCACAGACCTGGACGGGGTGTCGAGTGGCCTGGGTCAACGGGAACGGAAAAAAAAGAAAAAACGACCGCCGGGATACTACAACTACCTGGAAGGTTCCGGCAACAGTGGCGGTGTAGGGGTAGACGGGGGGCCAAGCTCGGGGCTGGTGAACGGACACACCCTCAGCACTCCAGCCCTGGGTTCAGAGGACATGGTCAGCGATGTGCTGCCAGGGGCCGACTTGGCCCCGCCTGCTTCGGCCCCAGACCTTGCCCCACCTGCCACTGCTGCCAATCAGAGGACTTGTGACAGCCCTGATGAATCCTCTTTGGACTTGACGAGCGGAGCTGCCTCACTGTCGGACGGTATCACGGCAGGCTCTTCGTCTTCCTCTTCTTCCTCCTCTCACAGTGGCGGGTTAACCGAGGGGGTCAGGACTGCAGAGCAGCATGCTGAGCCCTCGACCGCAGAGAGCCCCGAACTGCAGGGCAACGGTGGGGATAGCCCCTGCCCAACCTCTCCCCCTCCGCCTCCCGCTGCTGTGGACCCCGCCTCTCTTGCTACTACTGATGCGGGTGAGCTCAAGGGCCCGGTACAAGCCAACGGCCTGCCATCTCCTTCGGACGGACTTCAGGACCCATCAGAGACGGGCGAGGCCCAGATGGACGCCGCTACTGTCTCGACCTCTTCAGACTCAGAGGTCCAGCCTGAAAAGGAGCAGGCTGTTTCACCCGCCTCTACCGCAGCGCCTGCGGCCAACACCCCGAAATCATGGGCTAGTCTCTTCCACAACTCCAAGCCTTTGCCTGGAGGCCCTCAGGCCTATGTGGAGGTGAAGAACGCGCCCACTGTGGTGCCTGCCTCAACCGCTGCTGCCGAGCTGCCTGAGAAGGCATGCGAAGTACGCGAGAGTCCTGTTCCTGTCTCCGAGGATCCCATGGCACCTAAATTGGCAGGTACAGTATGAGTACAAAAGGTTAAGGCCGGGAAGATGTGGAATTTTAGGCCTTTTGCTTATTCATTTCTTACCAACATTTTTTTTAAAAATGTGACCCAGTGCCAAGGGATAACCATTAACAGCAGTTTATCAGTATTGAGGTGAATGTAATAGAGAAATGGATCATTTGACATCATGTTGTGCATCCCTTTTGTGAAGAATGTCAGAATGTTAATATTTCTTATAAACCAAAGCGCTTTACACTTGAGAATTTACAAAATTGACATTTAGGTAGATAGTCAGAAAAAGCAGATAACTGTAAATTGAACATAGGTGAAGTTGCATGATTGTGTACTTTACCATGTTGGCCACTAGGTGGCAGCAGTAACTCATTCTACCCTTTCCGAGCTGTGATTCCCATGTTCTGAAAAAGCAGTATTAATGTTACTTAATGCCCCTCGTGGCTTTTCTCTGCTTCCTTCATTCATAGACAGATTAGCAGTTTATTAGTTTTTATTTAAGCATGAGGACCCTCTAAATTTGTATAGTCATACTGAGTAGGCAGATTTTACCATATAATGTATTAAAATGATGCGCATATGATATACTTACTCGGCACCAGTCATGGGAATAATGGCGTTATTGAAAAAAAGTCATTTTTCAGTAACGGGCAATCTACCCAATTACTGTTTCCATCGTTACAACGCCGTTACGGTTATTGACAATAACATGCAGCGCGTTACTGTCATTAGGCTGTTTTCATCCGACCAAGCTCTCAGCTACAGGAGCGGCAAAGCTTTTTCTTTTCTTTGGTGACGGCCGAGACAACCGCATAAGGGATGATGATTAGCTAAGGTAGAGTACAAGCATAATTTAATTTAGACCTATTTGATCGCCAGTTTCGGGCCTGTTGATGCGCAATAAATATGAAAAGTTCTAAAACATCTATTGTGCTTTATCATTCTACTATTATATACATAGTAATGACCAAATGTACAGTGATATATTAAATTTGATAGGTGTCTTGTCTCACGTTGTCCCACAGCGATATTAGAATAGTGTAGATTTGTGTACAATGTTTTCTGTTAAAATTTTATTTTATTTATATTTAGACTTATTTAGTTTGTGTCTGTTTCATTAATTACACATATTTAATAGTCAGTGTTATTACAAATAATTGAACATACAGCTAAATTTCCATCAAAGGGGGGAGGGGGATTCACATTTTTGACATATTTGAACATTTTTTAGAAATGTAATGCATAAGTTACTTTTCCTGGTAACTAGTTACTTTTATAATGCTGTAACTCAGTTACTAATTCAGTTACTTTTTGGAAGAAGTAGGTGGTAACTATAATTACTTCTTTAAAGTAATGTGCCCAACACTGCTTGGCACTATGACCCACTACAATGTACCAGAAATTTCTCTCCCTTTTGGAGAATTTAACTCTGAGAAAGCTTTTAAAAAGGAAATGCATATTGTGATGTAACTTCCAGTTTACTGCTTCAGTAAAGCCTGCCATTTTCGGGCATTGTTAAAAAGTTAATTCCCAACGGGGGAGACACAGGAAGTGCTCAAGCCAGGGGCGTTTTTCCAGTCAAATGAGTGCTAGTTTTACCATGCAATCGTTGATGCAAATCACCAAGAATATTCTTCATAAAATATTGCACAATACATTGTGTAACAGACTTAATTTCAAAAGTACTTGCTTTGCGTTTTTAAAAAAAAATGAAATCAGTGTGCTGTTGTTTTTTTGTTTTGCTTCTCCCTCTTTTGTTTCATATGGCCCTGAGCAAATCCATGTTTGCACCTAAAGCTTGCACAACCAGTTGAGGTTTTATTGTCTGATTGGAGGATTGCTGTCATTGTTGTGGCATTTGTTTGTTTCCAATTCTCTGATGCGGTTTCTTGAATGGGTTCAAATTGGTTTTATTTACCAAAACCGTCTCTGTAACAACAAAATGTTACATAAGAACAATATTTTATAAGGGATTTTTAACCCTTTTTCTTAGTGTCCCATTGTCGGGAACGTTCTTTTCTGTTCTAATAGAAGGGTATGTATCGGTCCCGAAAAGTAAAAACAAGATCATGAGCAACATTTGGATTACCTTTTCAATGCTTTTTCTGCCACTAAAGTATTCTCTCTCATAATTTTTTAAAAAATAGTGACAGAATCTGGCTTAACCTAACTACATGGCTGCTTAATCACTTTGGATAGGAGACAGAAGGGAAAAACCGGCCTTGCTAACTTCTCGGAAGTAAAGCCTTATGTTGTCATCCTGTGTTTTCACGTGGAATTTTCCATCTTTGTGGCCATCTACTGTATTATTTATGGCATGATAAAGTTGTTTTTCAGGAGAGGAGAGAGGAGGAGAGTAGATATGGCCTTGTCTTAATGGCACAGCAGGGATTTTGTTCCCCCCGCCTTACCTTCACTAATGTAATGCAAGGTTTCATACACATTTGTGATGCTACGACAAGCTGTGGTATCTCCGTTGGTGGGGATCCCATTACTAGGGTGATAATTGTTTACGAGTCCCGGCCAAGTTGGCTTCGACGCAGTTTGGATTCAGTCTGAGGAGATTCTTTTTCCACAGTCTCTCCCTCCTACCAGGAGCTTCTGTCAGTGGAAATACTGATTCAGATGAACTAAGCATTTGTCCTTTAGAGCAACAAGTAATCTTTATTAAAGTTAAATAAGCTTTTAGTTGGTAACCTAATACTCCTGTAGCTTGATGAGAGGCCTGGAGTTCCATGCTACTAGGCGAACTGACACTACGGCAGCTTCCCTTCCTAGGCGTGGTAGATTGTCTGCGTCAGTTCATCTTCTCCACTCGTGTGTCCACCGCGTAGGTGAAAAGAGATGGGACATGATTTGCGTTTCTTTTTAAGAATCCTCAGAATACCTTTTAACTTTTTTTTTTCCCGTTTCCTGTCAGAACTTATTGACAATGTGAAGTTGATACACAAACCGGTGTCTTTGCAACCCAGAGGACTGGTCAACAAGGGAAACTGGTGCTATATCAATGCTGTATCCTTTTTCTTGCTTTGGGTGGAGGGTCTGCACTTGGGTGGGAATTTCAAGATTTCAACAGATAATAAATTGGGACTTTAAAATACTTCGTGAAAATACAGTAATTGTATTGTGTATGTTGCAGTATTCACTGCAGATTATCCCATAAAAGGGGAAAAAGAGTAATTTAGCCTTGTAACGGTGATCATTTTGTTGCTAAAACAGAGTCCAAACTGTTGTCTTTTGTTTTGTTTTTTTTGGTGCTTCTTTCCTGATTTTTGCCCTTAACCTTAAGCTCCAGACTCTACAAGCGCTGATCGCGTGCCCTCCCATGTATCACCTGATGAAATCGATTCCGATCTTCACCGAAACACAGCGACCCTGCACATCCACACCCATGATGGACAATTTGTGAGTGATTTTCTGACCATGCTATTCAACTTTTCAAACCCACTAAACGGGCAGTACTATTTTTTAGGTAAGAGAATTCCTCATGAGGTTAATCGCCGAATTGTTGGTGTATGCGAGGCTGGGTTAGAGTAATTTGTTAAGGGCAGTGGCAGAGAAGTCTCTGGTCCTTTTGGGGATGGTTTACTTTTGGTTCATGTTGTTCCACTCATCTGGTGAATCTTCCACCTCGTCTAGTGTTCGACTGGTGAATGAGTTCAGCAACATGCCTGTGCCATCCAAGGCCAAACAGCAAGGTAAAGCTCAGTTCCTGTCTATCTCCTTTAACCGTCCGTCCCGCTGTGACCCGTTTGAATTTTGACCTCGATTTTTCTGTCTCAGCTGCTGGGGAGAAGATCACTAAAGATATCAGACCAGGCGCTCCCTTTGAGCCCACCTACATCTACAGACTCCTCACTCTCATTAAATCCAGCCTTTCGGAAAAGGTACGGGTTTTTTTCCTCTCATTTCCTCGCTTGAGTTTTGGGCTCAGCAATAACAGATTGATCTTTAATAAGTAAGGTCTGGTTTTCTTTCAGTTTTCCAAATGAACAAAAACACTCTGTTCTACTTCATCAGGTTTTTTTTTTTTTACATGTCTGTGCCAGTCAGAACATGTTGAGATTTTTACTTCCTGTTTAAGACAGTGAGGAAATTAGACTTCAGTGATGTGAAGCTGTAGCTGATTAAGGGGAGTACAGAAGAAATGTACTGAAAGTCTTGCATTCTTCAGCTGTCTCTCAGCTGTATTCGCTGACACACCTGAGCGCTGAGTCAGGCATCGTTACCTACAGGCTAACTGTGGACAGTGTTGGCTAATGAGCTCCCCCCCCCATCTCTCAGGGTCGACAGGAAGACGCCGAGGAGTATCTGGGCTTCACCCTGAACGGACTGCACGAGGAGATGCTGGCACTGAAGAAGCTCATTTCTCCGCAGGAAGAGAGTGTGTTCTTCTTTTCCATTCCTTTGACGTTGTTTAGTCTGCATTTTTGGACCGTATCTTGCTGGTTCTGATTGCAATATTTGTTTTGTGCAAAAAGATTTGAGTTTGGTAAACTGAGAGATAGCATGAAGCCGCTAATTCGATGTCTCTTTTTGCAGAAGAATCCACACCCAATGGGCCAGGCTCCCACCCGGGCCCTGAGGAAGACGCCGCAGAGCGAGAGGACGAAGAGGGTAGCGAGGATGAGTGGGAGCAGGTGGGACCCAGGAACAAGACGTCCATCACGCGCCAGGCGGACTTCATCCGTACCCCGATCACTGACATTTTCGGAGGGCACATCAGGTAGGCAAATGGGGAACAGGGGTGAGAGGAATGATTTCTGCACGTACTGACAGTTTTAACACCCTCCTTCTGTTCGGTTTTTGAGTATTTTAAACACCTGACTCTTTCTGGCACACAAGTCACAAGAAATGCTCTTTTAAGTTTATTTTTCATCCCCATCACGTGGCACCGGCAGTGGCTGAACCTTGCTCTTCCTTGGCTCCGCTTTGCAACGTTTGTTGAGACGTGAGAACCGGGCGAGCCCCTTGCCATCTTCAGTGCGACCTGCCTTCCTGGCAAAGCTGCCCTTGCTCCAAGCTGCTTGCCCGTAGCCATCACAAACGGAGCCACAAGCAGCTGTGTATCGCCTTCAGCTCCCGCAGCACAGCGGCTGCTTTGGCTCTCTTTTCAGGGCCCTACTGCTCAAGCAGCTGCGCCTGATCGTGAAAAGCAGAACGCTTTAACTTGACAGGGCCAAACGTTTTAAATGACACCCTCTGCCATCATGTATGAGGTTTGGGCTTGGCTAGGCCTTTGACTAAATTTGGAGACAAATTGCTGGAGGGGGCGGTGTTTGGGTAACCAGGGCGTGGGCCGAGTTCACTATTAAAGACTAGTTCTTACGCGTTGACTTGTGTATTTCTGCCTAATCTTCGTGTTCCCGGAAACATGCTCGCTTTGTTTTTTTGGAGATGTTGAAATATAAGTAGTGCTTTGCTGAGTTTAACTTGGCTTCCTTGAGGCTGAAAAGAAATCTTAGCAGGGTATGTGCACTTAAATTTTTTTTGGACAAATTCTTAGGACATTTACAAGTTTGGAGTAGACGGGGCAACTGCAGACTTTACATTACAGAACGCTACTGATGGAATTTGATGGAATTCTCAAAGCCTTCTACATCATAAAATAAGTCATTTACGTTTTGCAGTCGTAGCGCAACGCTTATGGAGCTGTTTCTGTAATTGGAGGGTCATGGATTCCAGTCCTGAACTGTTAAAAGTTAGCACTGACATACCCAAGAGCCCAACGTAGCTCCTCACTGTTTCTCCACATATTAAAGTGAGAGTGATTATTTGGCATAGTGGACACAGCACATGTGACCTCAGCATTTGACCCATCCATAAAGGAGCAGAGGGCAGCTGACGTGCAGCACCTGAAGAGAAGTTTGCTGCTTTTGTTCATGGCAATGTCTACACAATCTGCCTTATATATGTGTTTGCAGATCGGTGGTGTACCAGCAGAGCTCAAAAGAGTCGGCAACTCTGCAGCCGTTCTTCACCCTGCAGCTGGACATCCAGTCGGAGAAGATTCGCACCGTGCAGGAAGCCCTGGAGACCATGGTGGCACGCGAGTCCGTTCAGGGCTACACCACTAAAACCAAGCAAGAGGTATGAACACCCCGTTCCTACACTGGCAGTGCCCGTTTACCCACTGTTTGTCTGTTAGTGCTACTTTCAATTGTTTATTCCTCACATTCAGTTGAAGTTTTTGGATTGCACACTATGTTCTGCTATTTCACATTATCATACAAATGAGTACTGTTCATGTTTCCTTCTGTATCACAGAAGTTCCCTTCCATCTCATGTATCACCCCCGTGAGGAAAGTCATTGTTTTGCTTGAAAAGTTGAATCTGGTAAGGTTTGGACGGTGGCCTTGTTTGCGTTTCGTTTCCAAGGCCGGAGTCTCTTCTCCCCCGAAGGCCTCATGTCCTTGGCCTCCAAAACACGGAGGTGTAGTCACTGCGTAACACTGACTCGTCGTCCAGCCTCTTTAGTGACACTAGTGCTCTCAAAAGTTGCTCCACAAACCCATTAAGCGTTATGAATGTTGATGAGGGCAAACATCTGTGCCACAGCTGTATGCTAGATTTTTTTTTTTTGTATTCCTGACTCAGAGAGGAGTTGTGCTTTTATTGTTGAAGGTTGTGCTGAGCTTTGAGGTTGCTGTTTGCTGTAATGGCAGAGCAGCAAGGTTTTGGCTGAAAGGTAGAGAGGCATTAAGGGCCTTTTTGGCCAGTTCTCTTTCTCTCATCCCACACACAAGCGCAGGCCAGTTCTCTTTGTCTCATCCCACACACAAGCGCAGCATGGTAACGCTTCTGTTCGTAAGCGAGTGTGATCTGGTTC
Organism: Distichodus sexfasciatus; assembly: GCA_032718565.1. NCBI lineage: Eukaryota > Metazoa > Chordata > Actinopteri > Characiformes > Distichodontidae > Distichodus > Distichodus sexfasciatus. The sequence goes on from JAVGVS010000013.1 coordinate 506,399, forward strand.
CCCTCTTGTTGAACTCGAATGATGAAGTGTGACGTCAGCTCTACTCTCACCGAGGACTTCCTGTGTTGCAAGATTCTTTACTTGCTATAGTTTTAGGTTGTTGTTTTAAGATGTGACCAATATATTAATGTACTTGCATTAAAAACCTTATTGCAGGTGTTAAAGGATTCAGTGTTTCAGGACAGTGTTTTCAGTCTTCTGACTTTATTATAATCTAACAATAGTTATACAATAATTATATATTGAGTGAAACATCTACTAGAATGTAAACCTCACACACTACTGAGACTGTGCAAGTCTTTTTTTAAATGTACTAGTAGATGTGAGATTCTGATTTCAGTTGATTTATTCCTGCATCTCCTTGCATAAATGTCATGCAGAGATGGTAGATGGTTTCTCACAGTACTTCTTTCTGTTCCCTCCTTTTTGTCTGTCTGTCTGCAGATCGAAATCAGCCGGAGAGTCACCCTGGAGGAGCTTCCCCCTGTGCTGGTTCTCCATCTCAAGAGATTTGTCTTTGAAAAGACCGGTGGCTGCCAGAAGCTGATCAAGAACATTGACTATCCAGTCGACCTGGAAATTAGTAAAGGTAGCCGCACAACTGTGTTTTGGATTAGTTGGACGTTTGCTGTAGAATTTAAGAGGGTCAGACATATGTTTTAACACAGGATTGTTTTGAAAGTTCCAGCCTCTGTCCTGTGTGACATGTTCAAATTTGATGCGTCTGTAATGTTGTTATTGGTGTCAAAAATGATCATTAACATCTCACCTATGTGTTGTTACAATTCACAACGCTGCTGACATATTTTTAATATTACACTGCCTTTACAGGTTCTCTGTGTACCTTAAATTTGCAATGCTGGCAGGTTTTTTTTTGGGATTTGTGTCCGGCAAGGGGGAGGCTTTTCATTACCATCAGCAAGGACCAGGAACTTGTGTGATCCCGTCCCAGCAACCGAAGAATAATTCACACGCTGCTCTTAAATCCGCCCGAGCCTCATCGCTCAACCGCTCACAGCTTCACACCCCATCAGTCTACAGCTTCACCCTCCTGTCCGTACTGCAGCCGCAAAGTCGCTGCGTAGGCTCAGCCCAGCCTGGCCTGTGTCCCATACAGCCGAAACATTTACATCAAACCTGTAATCCCGCCACCTCCTCAAACCTCAGCGCTTTTTTTTATTGCTCATGCCAATAAGGGGGCACTAAGTGCAACTTTAGGGCCTCGGTGTAATTCGAGAGCGCCTCAACCCTCTGCATAGAAAGTCCCGTTAGTCCCACAAAATGCAGCACTGACCAAAATAAATGACAAGAAACCCAAAGAAGGGGCAGTGTGAGGCGCACCACATGCTAAAAAAAAAAAATCACTTCCAGTCTGTTTTGACTCGTGCCGTCAAAAGTAGGCTACATCTTATTCTAGTTAGGAGCCCGAAAATCTGCCAGCATTCTAGCCTACTTAGGCTGTAGTAAAACATGTAATCTGGATTCAATTTAAGAAAGTGCTACAAACATTGCTTGTTTTTCCCCCTTCTTTAAGGGCTAGTTTACTATTTTCAGAGGTGATGAGCAGCTGATGTTTATGAGCACCATGTTTGAAGTTCACATAATGGGCTACAGAGACCCTTTTGTTCCTCTTGTCTTTCCCTACAGATCTCCTCTCACCGGGGGTGCGGAGCAAAACTTTAAAAGGCCAAAGAACCTACAGGCTCTTTGCAGGTAAGCGAGTCTGCATTTTGCTGTGTTAGTAATGTTGTGTTTATATTACACTTCACTGGTCTCGTAAAGTGCTTTATAAAGATAATGGGAAGAAAATTGTTCTTTAAACCCAGTTTTGCAGTCTTCCGGAAGATTGTGGCATAAAGCAGTGTTTTCTTATTAACGGAATCAATAAACAGTGAACAGCATTTGTAAGCCAATTTTATTGCATGCCTGTTAATTTTTTTCCCTTTCAATCCTATAGATGTATAATATTATACTATTTAAATGTTTTAATTTTAAAGAAGAAATTTAACAAAAAACTTTAAAGTAAATATTTGTGAATGAGGTCCAATGTCTCCCCTCTTCAACCAGCACCAGGCTTAGGTGGTAAACTGGCAGGCGAGACCAGTTGGAGACGGGGGTTGATTGTAATCGGGTGTTGGAATCCAGACAGATCACAGGAGGCACCCAGTTTTTTTTCAGTTGGTCTTACTGGGGCAGTTGGTAGTGTAAAGATGTAAGAGTTGGCAATGTGATCAAGGGGGGCCGGTTCAAGTCCCGAAACGGTACCGATGGGTCAAATGCAGATGTGACATGTCGTTGTGCTGCCCCCTGTGCTGTGCTGTGCTTACAATGACACTTATCCAGGTACTGTCTAGGAGCAGACTTGCTAACGATTCAGATAAAATACCAAGTCTGAACTAAAGTCGGCAATGGTATCGGTGCATTTAGTGACCCTTAACATTGTACCTGTGAACTGTCGTCTTGTTTTGTAGGTTGGATGTGATTAAGACGATGTTTGATGGTTAACGAGGTCATCTCAGTTTTTCACAGGGCATAACATTTTTAGATACACGCTAAACCGTTTACCGTCACAGAGTCCATTAGGAAAGACCAATGGAATTTCGTGAAGTTATGACAGAAGTTTCTCAGTTGACACACACTGTGGTCTTTAGATTCACTGCAAGTTAGCATGCAGATCCTGGTTGGCTTCCTCAGGAATGGCATAATAAGCTGTTGAGAAGTAGTTAGAGAGCCTTCCAGAAATTGAATGAGGACAAAGAAGCTGAATTTTATATAATTGATCACTGATGCTAATCAGTATAAGCAGTGCCACGGCTCGAGGTAGATTTTAGATAAGGAAATATAAAAGTTCAGTTTCAGTAGTTTAAATGGAAAATTATTTTTTAAAGATAAATCTTCAGTTTTTGAGGTGATGAAAAGCAGCAGTAATTGGGCGGGGGTGGTCATGAAACGAACATGAGCTGTTGTTCTTATGCTGCCTTGCATGGCTTGGTGATTTGTTAGTGTCTAGAAATTTCTGTAGAACTTTGTCACCCTTTTTTATTTTAGCCTGCCCCAAGCTCTTGACTTATCTCTACGGCTCCACCTCTGCTTATGCAAAGCATGAATCGAGTGTGTTTTGGGAGCTGTTCAAAGGCAACAGTTCCGTCCTATGTACAAGAGGCAATCTTTCCAGGATAAGTTTAGTCAAGGCCTTCCCCGTTTGCACTTCTTCCTCCTCTCTCCCTTGCACTCTCTGCCATTTCCAGCAGCTCTCTTTGCCCCCACACACGCCTCGCCGATCTGTTTAAACACACGCTGGCCTCCCTCGGGGGGCCGCGATCACCTTCACATCCCTCCCCAACTCACAAGTAAATTACCTCCCCTCGTTTATTTTCCTTTCGGGGGAAAGCTTGTCAGAAAACGTAGCATATGCTGTGTAACCCTTAGCAGCGGTTGCTATACCACTGCAGTAAATTTTCCCCAAAACCTCTTCCAAAGAAGGTTTTGTGTTCCACTAAGACCATATGGTCTCCCACAGATGTGAACAGGCAATGAAAATGTCTGTCTTTCTGTAATTTGGGCCACTGCCATGCCACCATCAGTAATGAACAGGATTAGATGCTGGGAACCTCTGCCATTTAAGGGTTTTTTTTGCAAATCAGACCCCAGGAAGTTTCTCTTCCAGAACATTGAAGATGATTGAAGCATCAATTTCTAGCCCCAGTTGAATCGGCATGGCCGCTGATCTCTTGCATGTGCGCGCTATGGGCACGTACATCTGCCAGTCAGTATGCATCAATTCTGCTCAAGCGAGCAAACAAGAAGAGGGAATTACAGCGCTTTTGCCCAAATCTAGCCAGCCTGAAGCTGTTTAAACGTAACCCAATACAGCGAGGCGCCTCAAATCTAAAGCAACTTTCTAAACTGTGAACAGCCCCGTTATATACCATCTGCTGATACAGGACCTGGGTTTGGTTGGCGTTTTGTTTGGGAACGGTCCAGGGTTTGAAACGTATATGTAGTTGGAATGATTTGTTAGTCTTGTGTGGTTATGTATTGTCAGGACGGGATCTTAGCACACCTACTCTTGGTATATGCTGAACGATTAATTGCAGCGTTATTGCAATAAGTTATATGTGCAGTTAAACATTGTGAGAATCAATAAATTAAATTATTTCAGTTGGAACGTTTACTTTGCTGAGGCTCCTTGCCTGCATTCTCCGTTCTTAGCATAAGAGGAGTGTTAACTTTATGAATGAGTTTAAGCAAAATTTCTCCCCAAAAGTGACAGATTTTTTTTTCTGAAGAATGTGTTCTTATTTGAGATTTCTTCCTAGGCAAGGACAGAATCTATAGCTGCTGAAGAGCGCACAAACTTTATTGCATTATTGTGGGGCTTTATCGGCCCAGTTTTGCTGTGTAGTGATATCATTTAGTTGTCCATGTCTAAAACTATTGTAACAGGCACGAAGGGATGCTTTCTTTGATCGAAGTGTTAACTTTATTTGGATACGTATCAAAAATGATGGTGATTCCAGTCCGCTCTAGGGAGACTGTCCCTGTACTTAGGAAACGAAGCAACGAAGCACATAAAATGCGGTTCGTGTGTCGTTAGAATGAAAGTTTAGGCCATGTCCACACGTACACGGGTATTTCTGAAAACGGAGGTTTTTCTATGCGTTTTGGCCTTTCGTCCACACGTAAACAGCGTTTTGGGTCAGTGAAAACAGAGGTTTTTGAAAACGTGCTCGTGTGGACACAATTAAAAAAAAACGAAAACGGAAAATCTCGGTTTTCAGAAATACCCGTGTACGTGTGGACATGGCCTTAGTGTCCTTTACTCACAACTTTTCTTTCTTTCTTTTTTAAAAATTTTTAACTTCACTCCACAGTCGTCTATCACCACGGGAACAGCGCCACGGGCGGCCACTACACTACGGACGTCTTCCACATCGGCCTGAACGGCTGGCTGCGCATCGACGACCAGGCGGTGAAGGTGATCAGCCAATACCACGTGGTGAAGCAGACGGCGGAGCGCACTGCCTATCTGCTGTACTACCGTCGCCTCGACCTGCTGTAGAGAACCACGCACACACACACTCTCTCTCACACACGCACACACACAAACACACTCACTCTAATACGACGCACACACAGACACTTGCGCACATACATAGACACACACACATGCCTCGACAGGAACACTGCCCAACTTTCTTCTCTCGCCAGAGTTTTCTCCACCTGCCTCCTTCCCCTTTTGTCCTCCGCTTTTCCAGAGAGCCAGCTTTTAAAAGCAGTTTTTTTTCTTCCTTAATCCTTTTTTTGTTCTGGAAGAAGAGAAACACATACCTAAAGACTTCCTTGCGCTGGAGTTTCCTCCCCAACTCGTCTTGCGTGCAGCTCCCTCTGTCACCCCCGACGCGGGTGCCCGAGACGTTTTGAGAGCGTGAGAGACGATCGCTGCAGTCGGTGAGGGTTGGGGAAGCTCCACGGTGGACAGAACCGAGCGGAGACACTAATAGCCACAGCCTCGTTTTTAGACTGGCACATTAAGAACTCAAACCAGCTGAGGCTGAAACTGAGGGACTGCTGGAGAGAAGTCACTTTTTTTGTTTTTGTTTAATCTACTTTTTTAATGGCATAGCGAGAGAGAAATAAAACAAATCAAGTGTTTTGCCTTTTAGCAAGGGGGGACTCGTCGACCAAATTAACTGCAAGGGGTTCTCTACCAACGCACGGAGATAAAACAGAAGCCCTGCACCAGCAACCTGCGACAAAATCCTGTCCATCACGGCACGCGACTTTGTCTATTTTTCCGAAACCCTTCAGCAAGACGCCGCCGCCAACACCAACACCACCAGCTCTCCTCTCCCGCCCTCCCTAACCCATCCCTCACCATCTGGACGCTCTCGAGGCCTAGCAGAGCAGACACTTGCAGCCTTCGGATAAATAAAGCGAGATTGCCGGGCCGGCGGGGGCAGAGAGGCGTTGTGCCGGGCTGAACCGAAAGAAAATAAAACCCCAAACAGAAACAGGCAAAAAACGGCTTCCTCGTTGTGAGAATCCGGGTGTGGTTTCGGGGTGTAGAGTTAGACTGATTCTCTAACAATTTTAATGCGCTTTAGGACAAGTGATTTACAAAAAAAAAAAAAAAAGCTTCTGTGCACGACAAAGTATAAAATTTGATCAATAAAAATATATGGATGTGCATATGCACATTTTTTTGCAGATATTTAAAAAGATTTTTTGGATAAGTCTACCGAAATCGAGGTCTGCATCGGGGTGTGAACCTTGTTCGGCTGCCTGGGGGAAAGATTGTGCTGCTTTTGCTAGGATTTATTCTTTTTTTTGTTTGTAAGGTTCACAAGGAGGTCCACACGGGTGCCGTCTTTCCGGTGAGATTCCAGTGATGAGTGAGGTTCTGTTTTGACCATCGACCCCATGTTTCAGCCCTTTCTTTGTTTCTTTTTTTTAAACCCATCTTTATATCTGAGCCCCGATCAGTCCTGTTAGCCTATTTGTTTCATCGGACAGGGGTCAGATGTCCACTGGCTGCCTCGTCTGACGCTGCAGGCCCTGCCATTCCCGCTTCATTTGGCTGCTTCCGGATGGTTTTTTCGGCCTCTGCCTCCTTCTGTATGGCAGCCTGCCCTTTTGCGCTCAGATCTGTTGCTTTAAAGAGCTCAATTCATTTGAAGACAATGTATCAGTCACTGGCTGGATTTCCATCTTTCTCTATGGTGAATGGTTGGGGTTCCGGGATGTGGACGTTTCAATGGCTCCACAACTCGGTTTCCCCTTTAATGCAAGTAATTACAAGAATTACATTTGCTTTTGTTTCCAACACCGTAAAAAAAACATCATTCTTAATCATTGATTGTATTGAATTGATTTTGTTTTTCTTTTCTTGAGTTTGTTCCATTTCACTTCCTCTGCCTTCTCCCCTTTTTCTTCTGAATTGATCTTACATGACCCAAGGTAAAGCACAACATTGAATAAAGCTGTACAAGTCCTTTGCTTGATCATTTTTTTCCCCCCCACTCTTTTTGATATTTTCACTTGGTGATAGTTTTTAGATTTCACACAGTAACAGCACACGAAGCCTAAAGTGAAGATATACTTAACAGAAACAATTATAACACCACAGCCTCCATCATCACTCTCAGTATCCCGTCTTTATATATTTCCCTGCATAGTTTTTCCCCCTTGAGTTTATGCGTCCATATTTGAAATGGATTTTTCAGTGTCAAACATGAAAATACGCACATGGAAACTTTTGGCTGTTGTGTTAAGCGAGGTACTGAAGCTTCTTGGAGCGTTCATCATGCATCCAGGCGTTCTGTTCTAATGCGGGACGCTCGGTTACACTGTCCCCAAGTCCGAACAGTTGAGATTTCTTTTTGTCACATCTCCAGCCGATTGCTGTACGGTCTCTCCTCCTCACACTTCCTTCAAATGGTTTCCACTTTTCCTTTACAGCAGTAGGGAAAGTCAGGATAGCCAGCGCACATATGCTGAGCTGATTTATGTTTCCTTCCTGTAAATATGAGTTCTCAGCCATGACTGTTTTGACCAGAGATTTCTATTTCATAGCGACTTTAACTGCCCCCATTTTGTCCTCTCTTGTAGCGTTGCAATTTGGTTATTTGAACTGTCTACAGAAAGAGGTGCGCGTCCCAAAAACCAAACCAAAGTATGCAGAACCTATATATTGTGATTGTTGTACCATAAAAATGTAAGAAAGAAAATTTATTTGATCTTGGTGTCTTTACTGCACCAGTTGACTTTCTTGACCTCAAGTCACTTCTTTTTCCATTTCTTTTTTTAAATGGGTTCTTTATTAAAGTATCAAGAAGTTCATCCTAAATTGTGTTTCCAATATTCTGATGGTTATTTTGTCACATCTCTTTCATTGTGTCCATGTTTTTCATTTTTTCCCCATTCTGGAAAGTTTAGAAATTGAAACGTTGAACAATGCGCACACACACACACATGCATACAATACCCACCCAACGTTTTTCTTTTCTTCTTTGCATAAACGCTGAGGGAAATGTCCTGGTGTTTAGCTTCGGTGATGTCTTTTATTTCTGTTTGTGCTTCCTACCACTTATGTCTGCTGAGAGCCTGACGTGTTGCGGGGGGGAAAACGAGCTAAAATATGAAATATATGCTCTCTCTCGTCGTCGGCCTTCGGCATTCTAATTTTTTTTGTCAACTGTTCAAATAAAAACAGAGAAACTGTGCCACGATGGTGTTTCTACTGTATGTTTAATCCGAGGACTGTGCTTGGCTTTCACAATACGAGGCTACTGTATTTGAACGATGCAGGCTTTTCCTCTCCTCTGGGCCTCCTCACTTGAGGAATGTGCACTGTAACCAAAAGCAAACATGAAATAAAGGAGAAACTGATTCTCGCTGTCCACATTCGCATGTGTTACAGTCCGACTCGCTGCAGTCCGGATTCCAGGCTCGCTCCTTTAACCCACTCACGCTGCTGTTTTAACATGCCTATAATACTTCAGCTGCTGCACCGACCGTCTCGTATACAATTGCGGCTCGTTTGGCTGCCTGCTTGTCCGGCGTGCAAGGCTTATGGGTTAGTCGGCCAACCTTTGCGTTCTAGAGTCTGTTGCATTGGTTAAGGGGGGAAAAAAGTTTCTCTTCATTCGATGTGGGTGCGGTTGTGGTCTGTCCTCCATATGTAATTAAATGAGGTATTTTACTTGTTAATGTCAATGCTATTTAAAATGTTATTTTGCGTAGGCTGATGCCTGGAGGGGACGATTTCAGCGTTACATGGACCGCCTAACGACAGAGGAGTGTCTTTCAGCTTTACCGCAAAACAATTGGGAATAAAGACTTGATTTTAACACCAGTTGACATCAATACTGAAAAAATCCAGAGTGAATTTCCACTTGAATTACTTGACAGTCAAACCAATATATAATATTCATTTATTTGTTGTGTAAAATTGCAGTGATTTCACCACATTACAGTTAATTAGTGATAAGCATAAATGCATTTTTGGGGAGAGTTGCATGAGTTAATATGGCTACTTACAGGCGACAGAATATTATTAAATGAAATTTAATAATGGTTAAAAAAAAATGGTTAAATGGTTAAAATTTTCAGCAGATGACCGATCTTAGTAATTATCCACACATGAATTAGACCGATCATGGACAACCATAATAAATATTATAACCATATAAATAAAGAAAAATTTGTCTATAGAATTGGTTCTCTGTACTTTTGATGGAGGTGATGCTTTCTGAGATCATGTCAAAGAGGAGAAACGACTCCAACACAAAAAAAGCTTGTCTTTCATTAAGTGTTCTCTGGAAAGAGTAAGGGCACATAACCTGCTTTGAACAGTCAGTATGACATATAAGGATGTTTAGAGCTCAGAAGCCTTTAATCGCGTTCTGTGTTGATATGAAGCACTTTTATAGAGATTGTTCCATGTCTTCCGTCTGACCTTCACTATAAACACAATGTTGAGGAGAACGGGAAAGCATAGTTTAGATTTCTTTACAACAATACTTTGTCTTGGTGCAGACCATCCCGTAATTTGGGTTTGTCTTACATGGAGCGGTTCCCTCTTTCCCTGTAGAATGTTGGCACCTAATCTGCAGTCAGCTAAACAAAGTGCTGGCACTGACATTGGAATCCCTGCCCTCGGTCTGGCAAATGCTACTTTTATACCAGGGTCTGCTGCTCAGACCTTGGACTTTTTTTTTTTGTTTTTTTTTTTTACACCCCCAGATTTTCAGCTATACATTTTAAAATGTTGTCAAGGGACGTACAACTATGCTGTCGCCACTTTCAGCCTTGAAATGCTGGTTCGAACAACCATCCCAGTGTATTTCTTTTCTCTTTTTTTTGCTAGACCCAGATGCTTCCAATAGCTGCTTTTTTTCCAGGGATCTCAACAGGGCTTCTAAGTTGCTAAGGGAGACCGAAGTGTTTTGGGCCTGTAAGCCTCCTTGGCTCTGAATAAATGGGTACGGTGAGTGAGTTTTCCCCACCTTTCAACCTGTGCTTTTCCTTCTAAGGAGTCAACGTCTCAATCAGGCAAAAGTCTTAATAAGGGTGGCAAGGTAGCCATCATTTGAGCTATCTACATTGATATTATATTGATTGATGTTAAACACTACAAAAAATTCCAGTGCTTGGCACCCTCTAGTGGTTACAGAAACATTTCAGGAAAAGTCTTGGTACTAAAACATCCTTTTGAGTCATGGCCATAATAGCAAATTGTTCCCGGAACCAAAAGATGTTTTTTTTTTCATAACGAAGACAGTTGCACATGTGAATTCATCCTATCCTGCCTTTCAATTTTTTGTTTTTACAACAAATCATTTGGGCACCGTTCATATTGAATATCCCACAAAACCAACAGAATGTCTCCATGTTAATATGAGATGGACTTCTGTACAGCCTGGTCTGCATGATGCCAAGACAAACCTTGAGTTGAAGGAGAAATGTGTAAACCTCAGATGTTTTTTTGTACTATTTGGGAACCCCTGGGTGTTCCCATGGCCTTGCCAGCTGGGGACCAGGGGAATTGTATGTTTGAACTGTAGACTTTTACTGAACGTTTCTTGGGAGATCAGTTAAAGAGGGTTAAACCACCCGTTTAATGGCCAGCAGCTGACACTGTCATCCATAAATATATGGGAAAAGGATTGAATATTGTGAGAGTGGAGAACAACTGTTTTGATGTATATAAAGTGTCTATCACTTGCAACATACTTAAAAATGCTGTCATGTAATATAATTAGACATCATTTCTGAATACGGGGGCGGGGGGGATTTACTCTTGTAACTAAACAAGACAGTGGGATTGATTGGAAAGTAAGTGTTGTTCATGATGATATATTAGTGTTGTGCGGTAGAATTAAGGTGTTATTAATTTCTGGTTTTTGGATTATGACAGCATAGGTATTTTTGTGTACTATGATACAAAATGTTATTTTCCCATGTTACAAAACAGACAACATGGGAAGAAGTTCTTAATGCAGCAAACCAATTTGGAACATAGTGTACACAGCATTCATCACAACTCTCATAAACTGGCCATGTCAGACTCCTGATTTAATTCCAACTGGCCACACATTTGAATGGAAAACAGAAACAATAAACCTGCCACTGTCTGAAAATTCCTTCAGTACTGGCTCCATTTCAGAGGAAGTTATCAGATATATATTAAGATGGTTTTCCGTATCTTTTTTTTTTTTTACTCTGTGACCAATAACCATATAGCAGATATTATACTGACTCATGATAACTATTTGCTGGTGTCTTCTTCGACGCTGGACACATTCGTATGGGTCAATTCATCTTGCTTGCAATAATGACTTGGCCCCAAAATCTTCTGGAAGGTGTTTAAATGCCAATTCATGCTTATTACAAATATAATAAGTGTTTGTGAGGGAGCTGGGGGATTTTTTTAAGGGACAACAAGCCCATCTCAGACAGTATGCTATAATAAATCTTAGTATCTTTGCTATAAATTGTGGACAGTCAAACATCCTCAAGAAAAATTATGATGGTCTGAAAGCTTTCAGATTATACTTTGGTTTAGGATGAAAAACACAAGCATTTGCAGTTTTTGTTTTGTTAGAAGTGTCTGGGCTTGAACAGATTTATGAAACTGCACCTAATTAAGTTTCATTTAAGACGGAGTAAACAAATAAAACATGCTTGATCTGACAAGGCTAAGTAATTTCAGCGTTTTCCCGCCAAAATCCCGCCGTAAATACACAGCGAGTGTCAGCCATGAAGATATCGGATATTCAATGGTGGCTCACTCAGATTGATCCCGAGAAGGTTTATGAAATTGTTTCATACAGAAACGGTTTTGGGTTCATTTTAGTTAACAAGTTTAGTCCTGAGGTAAAAGGTACGGACTTTATAAGTCTGGTTTCGGTTTTACACAAAAAGTGCAAAGTCTTCTCTGTTGCGTCAAAACAGAGGAATTATTTTGAGTATTGACTAATTAAACGTAACAGTAAGGAGTTACCCATCGGGATGAAACTAGGGTTGCCTCCTGTCCCGGTTTTAACTGGGCTGTGCTACTTTTTAATGCTCTGTCCCGGGCAGAAATCAATAACCCGGGACAGTGACTGTTATAGGTGAAATGTTTTTTCTGCTTATAGGCGAAGTGATTAGTGGGGTAGGCGAAATGTCCAGGGTTTTTTGTCACACCTAGGTGGCAACCCTAGATGTAACCATACTAACAATGAAAATCGGAAACCACCTAAAAGCCCACTGAGACTTCGTCTTCTGAAAGTGTTCGCCTCAAAATGACTTGGACTCCATCCCTAAAAATGACTCGTAACAAAATGATGATTCTTATCTCATCCGCGTCATTATTATCTATAAGGTCATTCATTGACGGTATAACATGCGTATCACTGTTGTGAGGCTAAAAAAAGGCTTTATTAAGAGCCGGGCTGAGTCGACGCTGTGGTTTTGGGAGATTTACATTCTTTGTGATTTCATATTGACGTCGTTCGTCAGCGCGCCGGAGCTGGTGCCAGGAACACAGGCTTCCTGAGGGCCCTGAGGGGGGAGTCGAGCGAGATGAGTGGCTCAGCTTTTTTTTTTTTTTTTTTTAAACACCCCCTCACTCCTACACAGGGGTCTCCTTCTCTATAAAAGGCTCTGAACAGCCTGCACAGAGTCAGTCCCAATCTGAAAGCCTCCAAGCTCGCCCAGGAACGCAGCCAAAGCAGAGCAACTCCTCAACCTTGTGTTTGACTGAAAAGGAAAATATACCAGCCAAGAGAGACTTTTGGTCCACGTCCTGCAAGGCACTTTGGAATTACTTCTGGAAAAGAAGTTGGTAAAATTATGTGCTTCCTTTTTTTTTGGCATGTTTTATTCATTAATATTATGGAGTCTAATTTGTTAACTTCTTTATATGACGTTAAACTATTTTATGCATACTATATATCTCTGCATCCTGAATTATTCTGTTATTTGTTGCAAAATGTTTTAAAATGGTGTATATATGTATAATACTGAAATTATTATTTTAAATGATTTAGGTCTATTGTGCTTTTTCATGTAGGCTTGCAATTGTGTGTGCTCTATATAATATAACTTATATCTAATAGAAGATGTTTGCTACATGTTAGCCCTGCCATGCATGAATGTTAATTTTTTTCACACACTTCTGAACAGACAAATGATTATTTGGATTTGAAAGTGCTATCCACTAAAGTGGGCGCAATGCATTGAAAGGTTAAACAGGTCAGGTTGTGTGGTCTCTGAGACCGGGTGATGCCGGCGTATGGTGTGGTGGAACCTGACGGGCACAAAGTCAGGATTACTTTCTTTGCTATATTTGCCCTGTGCAAAGAGAGCGGGAGGGGTTGGTGGCATTCATCTGACAGCCATGTGGTTCGGTGCGTAATGAAACCCTCAGGTATTTTAATGTTAACTCTCACACCATGCTGTTAGGGCACATGCAGCAACAATTACTGCACTAAAGCTCTTTTCACTTCCCCTGGTCGTATATGGAGCAATGTGGAGCATCAGCAGTATTGAGTGGAAGACGTGATGCTGAAAGTGAAGTCTGCAGTATGGTGGGGCCACAGTGTGTGGTCGAACTCTGTCAGGGCACGTGTGGACAGGCTGCGTGGTTGTCCTTTTCCTGCACAGCAGTCACAGAAGTATAAAATTTAGGGGAGAGAAAGAGAGAGCGGGAAAAGGTGTGGGGATCTTGGCTCACAGATTGCTGTGCTTGGGCTATTGACAACGTGTTGACACAGCCTGGGATCAAGTCTGTATAGTGAGAAAGGGCAACCAAGTTGGTGAAAATCGTGGAAATCCTCCGGCTCCATCCTGTCTCTCTTCATTCTTCCATCTCCTCTGAGCATTGCTTGAGTGCTGTTTGACTACTTGGAGCCAGCAGGGGATGGTGGTCACTGGCACACTGCAACGTGTTCTAAGAGCTGGCAATGCCCATCGAGAGTCGACACCTCTTTCAAATTTTACCCTTAAATAGGCTCATTCACTCTCACTCTCTCTCTCTCTCTCACTCTGACAGCATCTAACCACCCCCCTTTTCCAGACACTCTCCAACAGCACGTTCTCTGCCTGTCTCTTTGAGTTTGCCAAGTCCAGATCTGGCCCTGGCCCTGCTAACGAGGGTGACTGGCCCCATGAGCCACGCTGCCTTCAATTAAAACTTGTTGCTTTAACCGTCACCCATCATCCTGCTGTCACAACAGAAAATTAATGAGTTTCCCCAGGAAAGCTCGCTGAGATGAATCACATTCCCGCGGGCGCTGCCGTTCCTGCTGCTCCCAAAAAATGAAGGTGGACTAATCGAGAGCGATTGTTTTAGTGACATGTTACGTAATTAATACTTGCACCCAGATTACAATGGGTTATTGTTATGAGGGCCCCTGCCATAATGACCGTAGTGTTATCAATGAGATGAAAGGAGCTTTGGCCTGATCTGAGTAAGCCGGGGGAAAATCAGATGTAATTTACTGCCAGCAGGATGATAAACAGAGGTCCGATTGGCACATAAAGGCGCTCTGGCGTTTGATGTTGGCTAATGCAGCTGATTTAATTGCCTCACCAGTGAGCGTTACAGCAGAAGGGAAATCCTTTGTTGTGAAAAGCAAATGTCACCCCGGCAAGTCCCTGTAATGATCTTGAAAGTGATGGCTGCCAGGTCGGGCTTTTCATGAACTGTGCCAGTGGGTGGAGGACCTCAGATGTAGATCTCTAAATAGCCCAGGTTTCAGATCACCGAAGTTATTATCCATCATTACGACTCGATTAAGTTATTAAGATTAGTGTTATTGTTGTATAGCATTAGGATAATTTTACTGTTGTATAATATTATACTTGGGTCTTTGTTAACACATTAACAAGATATTGTGACAAATTGAGCCATGCAATGCTTTTTGACAAATCCTTTGTGATGTGATTTTTTTTTTTTGGTTACTGTCTCATTTCACGGAGAGATCTAAAATGTACTGGGTCTCTGTTCTCTCTCCAGACTTTTCCCTCACCTGTACACGCCAAATCAGCAGTTTCAATCTAGCCTCTCTGCCCACCTGCCGTTGCTGCCATGCCCAGATTACTCTCCTTGGCCCTACTACTCCTGACCGCCAGGTTGGCCACCTGCCTCTTCCTGCCTGACTCGCCTGAATTGAGACGACTCCTCAGCCGCTACCAGGACGAGCTGGAACCCAACGGCACAGTCTCGGCCACTCGGACTCGCCGAGCCATTCAGTGGTCAGACCGTGAGGAGATCCTTGCTCTTCATAACAAGCTGAGAGGGGGCGTCTACCCCACTGCATCCAACATGGAGTACATGGTAAGCTCCTGGCTCTCTTAGGTGACAAGGTTCCTCATTAGGTAACAAGAGTTGTATGTGGAGTAAGTCTTTCTAGAGGGAACACAGTGGTTGATTTCAAGTAGATGTCTAGGTAGTGTAATTTTTTTAAACCAACCACTTGCATAGACTGTTATTATAAACAGAACCAACCAAGTTTAATGCTGTTTGCCTGCTGGTGCCAGACCTCCAATGCAATCAGCCTGGCTAAAATGTTTTGGGAGCTTCCATCAGGTGTCCAAATGTTGATTTTATTTGCGGGAACAACCCTGGAAAAGATGAACTCAAGAAAGGAGGGCTGCCAGCATGGCGCTGTCTCTTGCTTTACTATGTAGGTAATTGCACAGAGTCTGAGCAACATGCTGAGAGAGCCAGACACAGGGTGAGAGAAAATTAGAGATGGAGAAAGAAAAAATGTGCCAGGGCGGAATTGAGGACACTGGGAGCACAACAGAAGAAGCCTGCATAGCGTTTGCCTGGTGAATTTCCAATTTGTTTGCTAACCATTTTTTCTTAAAGTTGTACTCTGTGTTCAAGTTGATAATGTTGCATGTAAACATTTATATATTTGAGGCCAGAATAGAAGCCTCGAGTGTTCCAAAAAAGTTCCAAAGTAAGTTTGTAAGCAGTGATCATGTAAACGGTGCAAATCCAAGCAATAAACATGTCATAGTTTTGGCACCCACATCTACAGCTCGACAACATGGTCCCAACCCTTGCTGTCAGATTTTTTGTGTGTTGATTTAAAGTACATATTGCACCTTTAAGGCAGACTAGAGAGGATGTTGTGTTCTCAGTCAGAGACACGGCATTATTTACTTGGGATGACATACTCAGGATAAATAAGAGCAAATTAAAAAGTAGCAGTTGTCTGTTGTGGTTTTGGTCTTGGACAGAGAGTGTGTGAATTACAGAAGCCTCTGTGATGTTTGCTTTAAAGGTTGCCAAGGTTAAATGTATTGAAGTGAGCGAGAGAAGGGGAGGGTGTGTTGGGTTTTGGTACATCAATCCCCCACCAGCCGATGGACCATGCCAGGTCTCAGTGAAAGAGCTGAAGGTTTCAGTACGCTGCACTTGGAGCCGGCCAACACTTGAATGCTGGACAGAACAGGGGTTATACAGTATGGGTGTGTAAGAGAGAAAGTGTGTATGTGTGTTTAGTACCATGTTGGAAATTTACTGAGAGAACTGGGGATATATAGGGAACTCATCTGGAGTGCGAGTCTGTGAGTGTATCTGTGTGTGCGTGTAGGAAAGACAGAGGGAGGAAAAAGATGTGGAAAACCTCCTCCCTTCCTCCTCAGGTGGAGAAATAATCCAGAGAAATGTGTTTCATTTATCCCTGATTGTGGAGCATTTACAGTGGACAGACGCCATGCTCTGATGTCTGAATCGCTCCACTCGGTGTGTTTTCGTTCTGTTGGGCTCGGTTCCGATCCCAATTATCATGGCAGCTTTAGCGAGAGCTTGAACGGAATGAATTATTCAGTCATGAAGTCAAACGTGCGTTTTGCATATTATATCCCCCAAAGTGCTGTACTGGCAGAGGGATATTGAAAGAGGTGTATTTCTTGGTGTGTGTGTGTGTGTGTGTGTGTGTAGGTGTGGGATGATGAACTGGAGCGTTCTGCAACTCACTGGTCTGAACAGTGTCAGTGGGAGCATGGGCCACAGGATCTGCTTATGTCCATTGGCCAGAACCTGGCAGTGCATTGGGGCAGGTATGAACACACACGCACACACACACGCACACACACACACACACATCCTTGTACTTATATAGTAGTGAGGACCTCCGTTGACTTCTATATTACTGTATCTAAATAATACTACACCTAACCCTAAACATAACCCTAACCATAACCTCAGTAACCAAAAGCTAATCTTTCTACACTTTTAGTTTTGCAAATAAACTAGTATATATATTTTTTTTGTAAAAGCAGTTTAAAGAAGTGAGGACCACTAAAAAAGTCCTCACTTGTCAAAAATGTCCTCACTCTGCTGGTTAAAAACTCATTTTGGTTCTCACTAAGTAGCAAGTACAAGAATACACCCACACACCCACAAAGTAACCTCGTACTGTCTTTGTGAGTACCTTCCACCAACCACAAAAATCTGACAAATCTAAGGACAACACAACTAGCAAAAAAAATTTCGCACCCACCCACACGAATACACTCACACACACTCATGCATATGCGCACACACACAGACTTCGACCTCTTTGACTCTATAGCTTTTGAGGCTCAGCATATAACAATGAAGATAGAGTTACTATAATATTATGATTATGTGAAGGGTTCTATGGCTAGAGCACAGTCCTTGAATTTTTCTCTGTTTATACAGCCTTACAGCAGGTTTAAATTACATCCTTACATCTGTTCTCTAAGTACAACAAGGTTTCAACAGTGTATTCTCACACAATGTGTCTTATGAAACACAATGTGGGTGGGTCAGGTGGTTATACGTTAGTCTTTCTTTACGGCAACTAGAAGGCAGAAGGCATCTCTCTCTCTCTCCCTCCCCTCTCCTCCTACCCCTATCCCTGTCCCAGCCTGGGTTCAGGTACCATTCTAGGACACTGCTCTCGTTCCCATAACACCTCTCTCTCTCAATTCGGCTGCCAAAGCAAAAAAAAAATTTAAAAAAATTGCCTCCGCCTCGCGACTTCTCGGTGCCATATAAAGCAATGTTTACAGCGACCCTGCGTAACCGATTGGTCGAGGTTGAGCCGTATTTACAGTGGAGAAATAATTTTGGAAGAGGACAGATAATGCGTCTGTGTGGTGCGTCAGAACTCTTCAGAAAGGAGTGGGGAAAGGAAGAGTGGTGTAAAGCCTGAATAAGGGCTCTCTGTGTCCTTTCAGAGTTCCAAATGTTGGGCCCTAAACCTTATAGCACCGTGTCTGATCCTCTGTCCACTCTGCCAGGTATCGCTCTCCCGCTTACCATGTCCAGGCCTGGTATGATGAAGTGAAGGACTACACGTATCCCTACCCACATGAATGCAACCCCTGGTGCCCTGAACGCTGCTCTGGCCCCATGTGTACCCACTACACCCAGGTGAGTGAGTGTGTGTGTGTAAGTGTGTGAATGTAAAGATGGACATTCAGACCAACAGACAGACAGACGAGGGCTACAGGGACGGGGCAGCATCAGTAGCCAATTCTGAGAGGAACCAAAGCAAAAGGAACCGATTAATCTGCAGTGTTTTGATAGAGGCCCCACGGGGTGTGTGTGTGTGTGTGTATGTCAGCTTCAGCGTGTGTATGTTTTAGCACGTGGCTCTCCTCACAATCATCTTGACAAGAGGCATGCGTGACCCACACACGTACTGGCGATGGTATTCTGGCTCTTTTCTAAAAACAACATGTGCATAACAGCCCAGACCACTGGTGTTCATTATAGGAAGAAAGAAAGAAAGAAAGAAAGAAAGAAAGAGAAAGAGAATGATTTGCAGGAAAATGCTATTTGAAAGCGTCACTCTTATGGAACAGCAACCTGCTTTTTGTTGGTCATCACCTTAAGCTGATTGTTAAAACCGATTTTACTCTTGACCATCACAAACTTTCTTTTACAACACTTTAAACTCTTTATGTATTAATTTTGATTTGTTTCACTCTGGCTTCTAATGTGAGCCAAAGAAGAAATATTTAGATTTATAGAGCTGTCCAGATGATGCATGACATTTTAGGATTAACCAGCCAAAAATCAGGACATTTGCTTGTAGGAACAGAGATGGACCACAGAGAGAGAGAGAGAGAAAGACAACTGACCGAGCCCTGGCACGGAAACCTCTCAGACTTTACTTAGCAGCTGGGATGGGTTTGTGAAAACACTCTAAAACCAGGTCACAAGCATCTGGAAGCTCTTCCCAGACTCCTGGATCCTTTTCTTATTTGACCTGGATTTCTTTGAAGACGTGAGGAGCACGAGAGGATGCCAAATCATGATGTCCCAATTCCCCGCTGTCCCTGCTTCTAGCATCAGGGGCGATCAGGTTTACGGTGGCCACATCCTTAAGTGTTGGCTGCTTAGCGTGGCTTAAGATCAGTACAGAGCTGTGTGGAGAAAAAAGCAAGAACTCGGACCACAGTTTTGCTGCATCACCGTCCCAGGGCAGACCCTGACATTGGCCTCTTCCTGGCCCCAGCTCAGGAAGTGCATTCCCGAGGGGGAAGATGGGGAGATTGACAGACACACATATACACACTCACTTCTGTGTGAGCAGATACGTGCCATATATTTACTAGTGAAATGAGGCTGACACGTGCAGCATGTGACCCCTGCCCTTTGCACATTCAACACAAAAGTCCCTGGCTTCGTTCAGCAAAACTGTACACAAAGCTTTCTTTTTGAGGATCGTCGTACAAGTTCACAGGAAACCGACACCCGTCACACTTGAGGTGCGCTATATCCGTTCTTAATGAAAGGGGCAGTCTCTTCTCTCATGCCCTGAGGGCCCATTATTCTTGCCAGCCTGCTTTGGAAAAAAGAGGACTTCCTGCTGCAGGAACTGCCCTGCAAAATTACAGCTGGCCCGAGAAAATGCAATAAAGAATTAGACTTTTTTTTACATTGTCATTTCAGGGTTTGCCTAAATGCAGCTATCAGGTGGCAAAACAAAATAGGTATCAAGCATCTGGAAACAGGGGAAAAAATGTAAAATATCACAAACCATAACATTAACTAAATTCATCAATTCAAATTTCCCTCAATTTGTGTGCGCATTGAGTCAGTAATTTCTCGTCTGACTGAGAAAAAGCAAGAACATAATTCAGGTGACAAAATTTTTTAGTACCATTCCTGGTGTCCTAGAATCCCAGGAGTTTGCAGAGTAGCACCAGGAAGCTGCCTGAGTGACAGCACAATACTCTCATGTCTGCCCCGTCTCCTGCTGTTGTGTTGGGTTTTGACCGGGCCATTGTGTTAATGGAAGTCTTTGTTTGGTTGCAGCTGGTCTGGGCCACCACCAGTCGCGTAGGCTGTGCCGTCCACGTGTGTCCACGCATGAACGTGTGGGGAGAGATGTGGGAGAACGCTGTCTACCTTGTGTGCAACTACTCCCCAAAGTAAGACCTCTGCACTTTGCACTTTATCTGCTCAGTCTTTAATCACAACACACTGTCTTGACATCTTTGTAGGAAAATTATTTGATCTCACAAAGCTCCGTCTGTCGAGAAGCAGGAAGAAATGATTTGCCATTGGAAAGAATAACAAGCCGGCTGGTTCTTTCCAGACCTTTCTAATGATTTAATTACTGGCGGGAGTTTGCGGGTGGCGTTTTTCCGGAGAGCTCGGAGACCTTCGTGATAATGTGTAAAGCGCATTAAATCAATTGGCGAGCTGAGTGCTCAGTCAAGCCTGCGAGTTGTATAATCACTGTGGAAACTAGTGCTGACCGCTCTGTGATCTCTGTCAGAGGAAACTGGATCGGGGAGGCCCCTTACCAGCATGGACGCCCGTGTTCCCAATGTCCCCCCAGCTATGGAGGAGTCTGCAGAGACAACCTCTGCTACAAGGGTGAGTGATATCCTTGGGAGGAAACAACTCATAATTCAGAATGTTCAATTTGTTAAAGTGTTAAGAGGATGAATGAAACCTCAGTGGTGAATGACTTGATCCTCAAACTGTCTTTAGGTGACCCTGAACGCCCCGAGACCCCAGACATGAATGAGGTGGAAAAACATCAGGAACCAGTGCAGCCTCGTACCACGCCGCCCAAACCTGTTCCCAAACCCAAGCCAGCTTCTCCCAAAAATCCCTCTTCTCCCAAAACCCCCCGCAGCAATTTCCTGGGTAATTTTGTGTATTTATAAACATGGAGCTGCAGTAGTGGGATTATTAGAGATCAAAGAGCAGATTTCTCTACTAAAATATCTAAACTTAGAAAATTGGCTTCAGCTCTTCATCAATTTAAGATTATCCTTAAATACTAGATTATTTCTAACCAAGATGTTTTGTCATTGACATTTTGAGAAAGGGGTGATAACGGATGTGTTTTGATTAATTTACTGTTATATTTCTTTCAGTTCAGAACATCAAATGTGAGACCAAAATGAGAGATAAGTGCAAAGGTGCAACCTGCAACAGGTCAGTGAAGCTTTACCTTTTCCACAGTAACTAAAGAGTTATGGTCAGAATTTTCAAAGGTCTAATTCTACTATTCATTTAGGTACAATTGTCCAGCCAACTGTTTATACAGCAAATCAAAAGTGTGGGGCACATCATACTACGATGTGGTAAGTCACCTGCTTCTACTTTATACATACTTAATATATATATATAAGGCCAGTTTGTTTTGTAGCACATTTTTCCACATCATTTCCTTCATTCTTACAGCAATCAAGTATTTGTCGTGCTGCCATCCACTACGGCATCATTGATAATAACGGGGGCCTGGTGGACATAACAAGAAAAGACAACGTTCCTTTCTTTGTTAAGGCAACAAAGAATGGTATTGAGTCTCTCAGGTTTGTCAGTTACCTAAATTTGCCTTACAGCTCACTAATAACACACTGCATTTGTCTTCTGCAAAAAAGACATTAATTTACTTTTATGATGTTCTCTTCGCAGCAAATATAAACCTAGCAATGCCTTTACTGTGGCAAACGTGGAAAGTAAGTGAATATCATTTCCTATTAATCAAGTCCTTGTGAATTCTTGTCATATTTGTATTCTGAATGTATTAATTTAACATCATTTTTTCCTGTCTAGTGAGGCCAGTCGACTGCTTTACCACAGTTGCTGAGATCTGCCCTTTTAGTAGCGCTTCTATCAACTGCCCAAGGTACAGTACCTCAGTTCTGATGCCTCGTGTCCATGCCTGAAGGCGAGTCTTCTGCATTCTTATTATTGTTATTATAACTCTTTTAATTGAATTGTCCATCTTTCCTCTTTTTTCTCCATTCAGGATATTCTGTCCAGCCAACTGTAAAGAACAGCCTTCCTATTGGGCTCCAGTAATCGGCTCCAACATCTACACCGATGTAAGTATCTCTCCTCTCAGCCTGCTGCCCCTACTAGGCCTTGGGCCTATGCGGTCAGACACTTCAGAGAGCTAAAGTGAGCGTGCAGTTCTTGCGGCAGGGATTACATCACTGTCAACTTGGGGGGACTGCAGTGTCGGTGGGCTTCTTTGTGGTCAACAGATCTCCCAGAACTGACACTGACCACAGAGCTGGAGCTGAGAAATTCATGCTGACAGAGTGGACTCTGGGGCAGCGGGTGCGTGCCTGAGGCCAGAGCCTGGCTTCGAACTGGGTCCTGTCCTAGTGAGATGCTGGGGCATTGCCATACACTCCCATTTCTCTCCTCTGAGTCATAGGCTTATGCTGTATTCCTATGAAACTACTGCTGCAGACCGTTTTTCTCCCATAAGATTAAAAGCTTAAAAGTTCCATCTAAATCACATTGATTGCGACCATATTATAGTACCTGTCATCGGTAACTCCCTTTTAAAGCTGCCGAAATAATAGCTGTCACAGAACGTCTGTGGAATTAATCAGACGTAAAAACATCACAACTTCTCCCATACGTCCTCAGTTGCCCCCCAACTTGCTTCTGACATGTTGGTCTTCGTTGACTGAGAAAGCCGAGAAACGAAATGGCTTATGTTTGCGTGAGCCCGCGACCCTGGAATGAGCGCCTGGTACTGCTGTGAGTGAACTTGGATGAACCTGTTGACTTTTTGGCCTGTCCATTGCATTCCACTGTAAAAGCCCCGCTCCATTCCAACTGGACACAGATCAGAGCTCTCTCTGGGGACTCAGATGAAAATTAATTAATTTTCCTTACTCAGTCGTCTCACTGAAGGTGGTCATTTAAAAAAACTATCCTTTATGCATCATCATTGAGATATACTGAAGTATCGATAAAAAGTATATACTTAGAGGTGGGATGTAGAGGAACGTGAGAGAGTTCTGGTCTGGCTGGAATGGGAATGAATGAGTTCCCCGTCAGGCCAGTGATAAGGGCAGTGAGTGCGTCAAGCCCCAGAGCCAGACGCCAGACCAATCCAGAGCTGCCCTTCACCCCAAATTTGTCCTGCAATGTGCTCGTCATAGCACTGTGCAGTGATGTAATCTGAGTTCTTCTCAGCTGTGCTCATGTGTTTGCTCCTAGAAGCGCTTTGGCTGAAATGCCCTTTCAGTATCTCTAGAGGCCTTTTGTGGTAATGAATACAAACACTATTCACACGCTCAAGTTTTGTGTGTATATTTAGTTATTGAGCGCTGCAGTAGTGTGTGACACATGAAGCATGAAGGTCAATGTAATCCTGTCCTCCGTGGCATGAGAGGAGGTTTGGGGAGAGGGCACGGAAACTAAAAGAGTCTCCTGTTGTATTCCCATATGCAGAACTCCAGTATCTGTCGGGCAGCTATCCACGCTGGCGTGATCAAAGCCACTGGAGGATATGTGGACGTCTTGGCTCTGGATAAGAGGAGCAGTTACGCTGGCAGCCTGAAGAATGGCATCCAGTCGGAGAGGTACTTGCTGCTCTCTTCTCTTCTTGTGTCTTCTCTTTTCTTCTCTTCTCTTCACGTCTCTTCTCTTCTTTTCTCTTCTCTTCTCTTTTCCTCTCTTCTTTTCTCGTCTCTTCCCTTCTCTTCACGTCTCTTCTCTTCTTTACTCTCCTTTTCTCTTCTCTTCACATCTCTTCTCTTCATGTCTCTCCTCTTCTCTTTTTTTCTCTTCTCTTCTCTCCTTTTCTCGTCTCTTCTCTTCTCTTCTCTTCATGTCTCTCCTCTTCTCTTTTTTTCTCTTCTCTTCTCTCCTTTTCTCGTCTCTTCTCTTCTCTTCTCTTCATGTCTCTCCTCTTCTCTTTTTTTCTCTTCTCTTCTCTCCTTTTCTCGTCTCTTCTCTTCTCTTCTCTTCATGTCTCTCCTCTTCTCTTTTTTTCTCTTCTCTTCTCTCCTTTTCTCGTCTCATCTCTTCTCTTCTCTTCTCTTCACGTCTCTCCTCTTCTCTTTTTTCTCTTCTCTTCTCTCCTTTTCTCGTCTCGTCTCGTCTCATCTCGTCTCTTCTCTTCTCTTCTCTTCTCTTCTCTTCTTTTCTCTTCTCTTCTCTTCTCGTCTCTTTTCTTCATTTCTCAACTTCTCTTCTCTTGTCATGATTCCATTTTAGAAGGTTAATGGTTTAAATCTTTCATCAAACCAGCAATTAGCATCACGATAGCTTAATACACCTTAAGCAGGTCCTTAAACAACCACTTTTCTTGGAACCAGCTTTAGGATTATGTTGCAGCCATTTTGATGGTTATAGCTGGTTCAACCAGCAATATTTTCCAAATTGGTCCAAAAATGGTGGTTCTACACTAGCTTAAAGTGTAAAATGTTTTCCAAAATATCCAACATATATCTTATTGCTGGTATGATGACCATTTTGAAGCTAGAAATAATCAAATTGGCAACAAAATCTATGCTACTGATCCATGTTCAGATGTAAATGGGTACTATTGATTATTGCTTGCAGCAGTAGTCATCCAAATGGCCTCAAAATACAGCTTAACCTTGTTACAAGAGAAATGGCCATTTAGGACAAGCTTAAGACAATTGAACAGTTAATACCAGCTGCTTTTTTTTAGTAGGGTGGGCCATTAAGCTCAGAAATGACTAAGTGTGTTAGCAGTCCCAGAGTAATGTTGTGGTTTGCTCTGTATGGATGGACCACACATGGACTCTTTGCTTACACTAGCCCAGCACTTCAATGGTGTGTGCAAAGTGCAGTGTTGGCAGAATCGGCTCCAGCCCAGTGAAATTCAACGCTTACACCGCAACGTCCGCTCTCACTTCAACCGGACCGATCCGACACCCTGTGTGTGTGTGTATGTGTGTGTATTGCCTGACCAGCTCGGTCACAGACACAGCTTAGGGGAGAGAGCCATCCGTGTCCTGGAGGGCTAAACCTCGGTGTCAGGACTATTGATGTGATGCAACCTCTGGGAATTGAGGGGCAACCGCCTGTGTGAACTGTGCCTTATTAACAAGAAAATAATCACATGCTCTCCGCTTACCTGCGGGTGGAAAGCTATTGGGGGCTGATTCAGTGGTTCCTTGGCATGTATAATTATATCCAATCTGAAGCCAAGGACTGCTATACTATCCCACAGCTCTACGGCATGGCAGAGCCTGAAGGGCACTCGGCTAATGAATTAATAACAAAGCCACCAGGCCAAGCACAATAGTCAATTGCAGTTGTTGGAAGGAGGTCAATTACTTTGAACAGGGCCACAACACGAGGAACAATAAGCCAGTGTTAGACGTCCATTTGCCCCCTGTGATTAGTCTATGAAAGCGAGCTTCTTGATTACATGGCATTAACTTCACTGGGCAAACTTATAATGAACAAAATGAACACTGGGAGTTTCATTAGCCTGAATCATCCGTTGTTGTAGCCTCATCATGTGCTTTGTAAGGTTGACTTTCATTACATTTCTATTTTTCTCTTCTCTCTACCCACTAAAAATACTAAGACAGCCCGAATGACTTGTTTTTTCTCCCTTTTCAGTAAAACCCACACCGATGGAGCCTCCTTCCGCCTCTACCGTGTTCGAGAGTGAGCCGAAATGCCTCCAGCCACTGCTCCAGGGGTCAACATGGTCCCCTACTACTCTAAAAGGGCACAGTGCCTCAACCAATACATTACGGATGTCAAGTCTTCTTTTTACTCTCTCAGTTTGAAAGGGAGGTAGCTCGAACAAAATACCTGGCTCTTCCTTCATCTCTGCTCATGAAGACTCATTTTCATTTTGCCACACACAACATATACATAAAAGGTGCATAGGGGCACTGGAAAACTTCAGTTCAACACCGGTGCTGGTTTCATAGTTGTTTCCAGTCAAAATGTTTAATTGTGTTATCTGATTTATTATATGTAAAAAAATTGATCTCATACATACGAATGTATATTGACCACACTGTATTTAATCATTTTGTACAGATCTTTTTAGTGCCTTTTTCCTTTCTCTTTTGGCCACTTTTGTTTTATTTTCCATTTTTGACAAGTGGAGGGTGGCAAACAGTGGTGGTGCTCTGAGGGAACGTCCAGCACAGCAGATTAGTTCTCCTGGGCAGTAGAACCTTTAGAGAATAGACAGATGGATAGGAACCTCATAGAAACATGAGACAAGGGAGGTGGGTGAAGGCAGCCATCCAACGAAAAGAGATCTTTCCTGTAGAATGCTTCTAAGCCTTCCAGTATCAATAAAGTGCAAAAGTTTAAGTTAAGGTGCAAAAACAGCAAAGCAACATTGAACAAAATGCACAGTAGTCGAGATTTCATGATGGTTCAAACTAGAACCATCACTGTTTTATTGCTCTTTGCACGTCAGTCAAGCAATGCACGGATCCAAAACCCTACTCATGCTGGTCCGCAGGTAGATCTAATTATACATTCAAAAATGCTGCTCACATTAGGCTAATGGGTCTAGAAAAGCCTGGTGACCTTCTAAAACTGAACTCAGTGCTGTGGCCTTCCAAGAGTTTGACATTTTAGGGCTAGAAGTAGCACTGAGTGCATTAATATTGGCATGGCTGCTCTCATATTCCAAACACTTGCTGGTCTAAACTCTGTGCTATGTCCAGGGTAGCCTACACGGCTTCCAAAGCAATTTCATCCAGACCTAGCATAGCTTTCAGTTTGTGCATTTGGGACTGATTTGGAAAAGATGCAGAACATGAATCTGTATAAATCACTTATCTACTGCAAAGTAATAAAAGGAAACTTAACCTAGTGCTCTGCAGAGAAAGGGACACGGACTATCTCGGGTCCTCATCTTAATATGATGTATTTCTTAGTTGGATTTATGTTACAATCAAAGCCGAGGATTTGGGGTCCATTTGTGTAAATGTCATGTTTATCCCTACGTAAGACCATGGCAGAGTGTAGTTTTAACTACCACTTATGAAACCCTCCAACTTGTTGCTCTCTCTCTCTCTATTTATGGGCTACCTCAGTCTTGCTATAGCATTGTTAGGGGTGGGTATTCTGGAAGTCTAGGGAAGTCTGAACTGTTTGTACAGCTGTTGAAATTATTTTGTGTAAATATGTTGATTTGTTTTTTTTTTAAGTCATGGATGTAAAGGTATGTTCTTATGAAAGTGTATGTATTTGGTCTTTTATATCATTTTTATATTGTTTTTCTAAAGTGCCATCCGAGTCAGAAAAAAATCTTTCAATTTCTCAAGATGCTCCTACAGCACTTTGACTCTATTTATACAGGATGTAATTGGTATTGTAGCTCATTGATTTGTTATTGGATGAACCTACATGCCGATAAAGTTGTTTTTTGCACAAAACTGAAAATAAAATGTATTATCTTGGTTAACTTCCTGTCATGTCTTGATTTAGCTTCACCTGAAGGTTTGCTAAATGACCACTGCAAACAAAACACACAAACAGCTCACCAATGAATGTTAAGGATTTCAAATCATGTGACCTCTAAAAGTCATGTGATCTCTTCTAAAAGAATTTTCTAGACCAAACATTAATGGCATATGCTACAAACACGTGAAACTCCTGGTTTGGGCTGCTAAGTACCAAAGCTGTTGTAAAATGAAGGCCTCTCCACAATGTGCTTCAACTGGAAAAAAAGATCTTGTGAAATGGAGAAAGGTAAGGTTTGGTATGAATGCAGTCAGGTATTTTGAAAAACTACTAACTACAAACAGGAAAGCCTTTAACAAGGCTAATGGCTAATACAGTCAGTTATACTTAAGGACTTAAACATGGCTGACACATGCTGCTTTTTGGATTTAATGAAATTGATAATGTTCACAAAACTAAGACTTAGATTTTATAAGGAGCTAAACTTTGTAAGCTTACTGGATTTGTTAAATCATATACAATATCAATTGTGACTGAATCTGACCTGTGCAGTCTCAAAGCTATAACCATTTCACCCAGGAGTAGAGCTTGGTCTCACTAAGCTTGTTTTCAGAAGTTTAACAGAGCCATGCTTCTGTCTAAGCGGCCATAGGGTTTTCATGTTTCCAGGCTATAAGAAACTTGTTTTCCTTACACAAGAAAACAACTTGACCAGTAATATGGTTTTTGTTGACTGCGAAGACACTTTTTTTTTTCTCTTTAGCTGTGTTTCTGAAGCACCTTCATGCTGCTTTGGGGTCAAGTTTAGTTAAGCTGTGGTTTTAAATGTTTTAAAAAGAAATAACAATCTACTATATGGTCCAGCCAAGTTGCTTTTTCATAAATCTGCTTACATTATTCTGATAAATATCATCAGTGGCCATGCTGGGAATAAAAACAACAAAGGCCTATATATTTTGACAAAGTTTTATACCAACATTTGCTGATTTGGTGTTCTTCAAGATTTTTATGTTAAAGGTATTGAATGATGATAACAACTAAACCAGGTCCTCATGAACCAACTCAAGTGACATTGCATTTTACTGCAACAGACAGAGGGAAATGTATGACCAGATGACACTTTAAAACCAGGTTTTGCGTCTTGGGCTGGTTATATGCAAAGCGCTTTGTGACATGATGAGCTAAATTAGCTGTAAATAATTTGAATCCAAGCATTCAAAAAGCTGATTCTTCCTTCTTCACTGGCATTTAATTCTACTTTTTGTGTTTATTTTGTGTTCCCAAGCTGGTACTCGTTTGGAGGGCACAGTTTTGGGTTAGATAAAAGAAGCACCTCTGGGTTTAGAGCACACACAGAACTGTGTCCAGTCTGTAGTTAATGAGGCAACACTGCCTTGGGCACTTCCGAAGTTCAAATCCACAGCATTCACGCTGTGTGTCTTTTCTGTATGAGATGCCCTTCCTTTACGGCTTCTTGTAGTTGTTTTCATAAAGAAATGTGCAGCTCAATGGGTCTTGAAGGGTTTTGAATGGGGCTTTGGACTGCTGGTAGATATCAGAAGATGTAGGGTTTCATTCTCAAGTTACAAACCCTTTACAGGGCCCCACTGTTTTTGCACTCGCTGATTCTTGTGCACAGTAGTTGGAGCGTGCTACTTATTTGAAACGAAACCTTTCAAGGGTCATGTTTAGACAGACAGAGTGAGACCCAAATGCCAAGAAAACTGCAGTTGGATATTTCTTTTAGAAGAAGACATTGAGGAGAAAATGCTTCAAAATGACTCATAGGTTTCACTTAATCACTAGTGCCCATTGGTTGATGAACTATATTATACTGGAAATATTTTCTCTTTCTCTTTAAATTAGTAACTAGTGCATTAGGTTTTTTTTTTCTTGGTTTCCCAATGAGTCTTCCCCGTGATTCTTGAGCTACGTGATTCATTTCCATTAGAACTGAGGCTCCACGTAAGAGATCTGCATATCCTGAAAGCATCAAATGATGAGAGCCAGCTGTTGCACTGGGAGAAGGGGATTATTGAGTTATCACTGGATTAGCATCTGAGCAGGGGGCTGCGTTAGTGGGATATTTTGGAGGGAGGGGGGAAATTAGGCTAGCAAAGCGTTTGCCTAACCAACATGTGTTGGAGGGAGGAACCACAGCACTGAAAACAAAGTCCTTCCTGCTTAGTTAAATGAAGATGATAAATGTCAGATTATATAAGTTTTTGAGCTTGTTTTTCTTCGGTTTGAGCGCTGGTTGCATGGCTTATGTTGGTAGGGAGTAGTGAGGAAGTCAGGGTCTGCTATAGGGAGGATTTAGGATTTAGTATGCAAAGAATGAAGGGGAGTTATTTAGAGAGTGTGATTAACCGTGGAAGATGATGAGGGAGTGTGAGGTGAGTTGGAAGAGCAAAGGAGAAATGGGTAGGTGAGTAACAAGTAACATTTACATGTATGATATTTAGCAGATGCTCTTACTCAGATGGTCTGCCGTTTCTTCCCATGGGGCTAAGCAACATGGTACCAGTGGTTGTAGGTTCAAATCCAACTTTATCCTATTGCCATTGTAGTTTTGGCAGTAGAATAAAGCTGGATTTGAACCTATGACCTCTAGGTCCATAGCTGGGTATCCTACCACTAGAACACCCCAATATTGGACAGGATTCATGGCATATACATGAACATCATAAGATTGCAGCATTCAACAATCAGGCATAGGAGGGCAAATATTTAGCCTATATAAGGAATAAATGCACAGCGCTGTGTTTCGCTGTAAAAATGGAATTGTAATTTCAAAAGGATTGATGTATGCATAATAAATCACATCTCACACAAGCCAGAATAACTGATATCTCACTGTGGGTTCTTGTGAGTCTCAGAATCTGGCTTTGAGCACTTGCCTGGGTCTCATTTAGCCTCTGTGTTATCCATCATTAGCAACTTGATAAATGTGATTGGCTTCAGTTGTGTGCTCATGGAGTTGAATAAGATTCTGTTTTGTTTAAAAGAAATTAATCACATCCAGTGGAATTGCCAAAGTGAGTTTGCACTTTGGTAACTGCTAGCTCTAAAAGGCAATTCCGCACAATGAACAGAGACCGAACTGACCCAGTTAATTTAGATTAGCAAAAGTCTTCATTACAAAGCTAATGCCCAGTTACCCAAACCCTATAAAGCATGATCATGATTATGATCAGATTAGTGGTAGTGTTGATTCTGCAGGACTAATTTGTCTTGTCTGCCGTGCACCCCTATTGCCAACTGCATTGAAGGGGTCGTGCCAAACAAGGGTCAGAGGAGAGAGATGGTTGAGGCCTTGGAACCATCCAAAAACAAGAGCAGAGGAAATGGAGGGTACCTCCGCATGAGCCAGCGCTAAAGCATACCAGCAATAAATCACACCAGGTCTGGGAATGCTATCAGCAGTCCCCTGCATGAGTGTAGCAGTGTTGATGTCAATCGATCAGTGACATCTCACCTTACTTAGTCCAAGCAGCAAAAGCATCCTGATGGGTCAAAGCTCTTGGGTTTTAGTAATATGATCCAGAACTAAATGACTGACTTCACTTAATTCCAACACAACTTTTGCCAGGCACTCAAAGCATGTTTACTCACATGGGGACTCACACAAGACAAAGCTAATGCTTCTTTTGAGTGGAGCCCAAAGGATTTCTCATACAGATTTATGTAAGTCTTGGGCAACAGAGAGTGTAAACGCCCTTGTTTTGATGGTGGACTGTGAGGATGGCAAAAAAGGCCTCTACAGTTACCACAAAACAACAAAACATAACATTGATTAAAGAGCTACACCAACCACAGATGCTAATGCAGCTAGTAAAGTTGTCGAGCTAATTGCATTTTAAAGCCAAAGTTTCACAAGCCTTTTTTCTTCATTCTTACACCGTGTATCAGTTTGGTGTGCAGTGGTGTACAGATACTAAATGCTAATTCAGCTTGAATACGGTCTAGAAGAACAGTGTGAGACAAGTCAAAGTATACCCAATGTTTAATGAACTCAGTAGAGCAAGGCATGTATTGAGAGTAATGTGAATTTCACAGTGCTGTGGTTTAACGTTGAAAGACATTGTTAAACTTTTTCTGTCCTTGGTGACGCATTTCCTTACTGAAACGACTGCACAGAAACAAATGTCCATGCAAATGGAGGTGTCGTGTGATCTCTGAAAATGGTCTACAATAAGTTCTGAAGCCTTCATATACTGTTGTTTTTGAATGCAGGCCAGGGCTTTTGTGTTTGAAGAGTTATGGATCCAGGACAGCATGCTGGATGCTGATTAGACCAGTGAATGTCTAATACACAGCTAAAATAACAGACATAATAAATGGCATGCATTGCAGCACACTTTGCAACCTGAATGTGTGTAGGCAATTTTATAAGCTTCATTTGTTTAGAAGCTCCAGTGCAGATTGAGAAAAAGCACAGACCTTGCAATGTAATGTTAGCATCAAGAATTACCTCCTTAAAAAATTGACATTATTTTGTGAAAAATTATCTATGCATGTATATCACCCAGACCTGGTCCTTAAGTATGTCTTAAAGCTTTGGAGGGTTTGAAGAAATAGGCCGCACAGCTTAGAAAATTCTCAGAACTGGCAGACGTAAGAAGATGTACTACAGGGTTACCACAGAGTAAACTTCAAAGATGTATGTGGACATGTGCCGATTTGACATTTTGTTTTGAGGTTCTTCGTGATGGATGGCAGGTCTTTTATTGCTGCCACATGTTCTGAAGTTTCAGTGGTCGGGTCTCTGGACGGGTCCTGAGGAGACTCTAATTGCTCTTCTTCCGTGCATATCATCCGTCAAGGGCTGCAGCACACTGGTGTGTTTAAA
Organism: Distichodus sexfasciatus; assembly: GCA_032718565.1. NCBI lineage: Eukaryota > Metazoa > Chordata > Actinopteri > Characiformes > Distichodontidae > Distichodus > Distichodus sexfasciatus. Next base: position 538,924 of record JAVGVS010000013.1, read on the forward strand.
AGCATCAAGGTCATTGCCCGCTTACGAAGCTGATTGCATCATGTGTCTGCTTCTGACACCAAAGTGCAGTCTACAGTTACATGCTAAGTGTCTTAGCTTAAATCAGGGCTGAGATTTTTTTATTTTAATTCAGCTAGGCTCTTCAATTATGAAAATTCATAAAATGCACTTTATGAATTCTCCAAATGCTACTGTTCTTACTTCTTATGCACAAAGCACGTCAGAGCTCTTTTGATGATGTAGTTGGAGCAGAAGAGGAAAGACTGGAGCGCTGGCAAGGTAAACACTTTTAGACAGCATTATTGTGTGTTTGGACAGAACTGTCTGGAGAGAGAGTTCTGGATGGGCTCCAGGCTCAGCCAGCATCTGCTTCTGGCATTGAGATGTAGCTTCTCCCAACATGAGTCCTATTGACTCAGTCCTCACTATTACATACAGGAGTCTGTGTAACACATAGGCTCACTGATGACAACAATTTAACAAACTTTTCCAGATCTACAACAACAGCAGCTGTTTTGTAAACCCTTTCTAATAAAATATGGCACTTGATTAGACATTTCCAAATGAACAGAGATACTGACCGATCCTATTTTGGAAATGATTGTGGTTGACATACCTTTTTGATTCATACATTTGGGTTTCAGTCATTCAGTGATTGACGACTGGCTTATTTCATTAGGTTGCCAAGTATTGAGCAATCTTTCAAAGTCTGTCAAGTACAGTTCTGACTCCATTTTCAACAGTAATCTGCCTTGCAGTGGTAACCCTAAAAGCAGAAAATCTCAATTAACTGTCAATGGATTAATTTCAATTAAGCAAGGTTACTGACCAGTAAAGGTACCACTGAGGTACTCAAGAATAAAGTACCATCCCTAAGCACTGCTCCCCGGATGCTGCAAAAAGCTGCCACTGCTCCTTCATGGATAGGTCAAATACAGAGGTCACATTTTGTTAAGGGCCTTGCTCAGGGACTACCGGCTCATGGTCGGTGGGCAGTTTTCCAGTTACTAGGCCACCTGTCTTTTCAAATTTTCTGATACTGGCGTTTCAATGTACAGATGTTTTCTTTGACTTATGTAACTTTCTGCAGCTAAATAATGAAGCGCAGCATGAATCTTGTGAAATAGTTACTGTCATGTATAGTACAATATGTGCAGAATAACCTCACTTTGATAAATCACTGCTCTGGTCCTGTTCCCCTGCTAGAAGCCACTCGTAATACAGTTTTAAGTGAAGCTCTGCATTCTGCTCCAGATGGTGTGCTTATTAGAAAAAAGCTTCTTGCATCTTCAGCCTGACGAATGTAAAATCTGGCAAATGTCTTCTAGTTTGATGAAGACTGTGGTCTTTTTAGTACAGACTGTTGTTTTCTGTATGAATAACACCTATTAAAAAATTTACATTATATGTTTCAAGTAATTTGCCACATATTTACACAGCATTTCATGGAATATAGGGGGTTAAAGCACACCTCATAATATCCCATGAATGATTTTAATCCCTGCTTCAAAGTCGTGGACGGAAAAAGAATAAATTACTTCTGCTCATTTTAACCCTGTTTTCACCACAAATGAGTCATCTGGTGTCCGTACTGTAGGGATGTTTGAAGTAAGCAAAACCCATCATGGTGCTTATGTTAGACCTGACCATCTGCTTGCATGAAAACACTCACATGTTCTAGGTTGTTGTCATAGTCCGCTTGCATTTCCGTAATCGTACCATGTTCCTCACATCGTAGTTCAAAGTTTCTTGTGTTATTGGCTGAAAACATCACATGGGAATCCATTCCCATTTCAGGTGTTCTTTGTTAGTAATATTGCTGCCTTCCTCTAAACCATGCCAAATGCTCCTTAATTTTTTAGGAAAACAATGATTTATGTGAAACTTTAGCAAATAAACGGTTGTAATACATGCATTCAACATAACTTGAGAGACTTCTCTCAAACTCCTCTGCTACCGTTATCACCATAAGAGTTTGATTTGAGATCAGTTCTTATCAACGTCAAAGAAAAACACCATCAGTTATTTCCCATATTACTCACATCCTCTTTTGCAATTTTGCCCACATCACCAACGTCACTAACTGCTTTTGCCAAGACAAATGTCAATCATTCTGGACCTTGTTACCCCTGTGATATTTTTGTTACACACTGTGCTGTTCCTTCTTGTGTGGTTTGGGTTCTTCTCCTAACCCAGAGAGTCAGGGCTCTGGGAAAGGTTTCTTTCTCAGACTGATAGGCCCAGAATGGGAATGGGACAGTTTTTTTTATTTTTATTTGAACCATAGGAGTTTCAGTTTTTAGAGGCCAACAGCGTTGGTGTTTTAGGGATGCTGGGAGAGATCAACATGCTACCTGCCTCAGAGGCACTGTTTCCACTCAGTTGAAATGTCACAAGCGTCACACTTGGTTATTTAGACTCAAGGTATAGAACTGTCTGCTGCTGTCTCAGTTACACTTAATTCCATGGAGCAGAATGTTCTCACTCTGGTGTTTTCAACTGAAAAAATCTCCATTAAATATTTTTTTGATTTGAGACGTTAGCTGTTGGTCCAAGAACATCTGGCACTTAGCTGGAGGTTTTATTGTGAAGAAAGTTCTAATTACTTAATTGTTAGGCAAACCAACCAAACAAGCAAGCAAAAAGTACACTGTGTGGGGAGAAACTTTGTTTTTAAGACCCATAAATTAAATTTCTAGTGGTTTCTGGTGACGCCTAGAACCAAGTGTTGACTATGGCAGCTGACAGCTCTTTGAGGTTAAAGGGTTATAGTGGCAAACCATTGTTGGTGCTTCTTTAACAGTGCTGAGGCATTGCAGAGGGTTTCTGACGTACGTGACTGGAGGGGGGACGGGCGTCTCTGCCCTCTGCCAAAACCTGTTTCTGGGACTGGTGGCTTCAGCTGGAGGGAACTAATTCAAGGCGCTGAGGAGAGTGAGCTCTATGTAACACCTTGCTGAAAGATGAGAGCACGTTGTCCCATTCTTTACAACCTAGAAAACATTTTTATTGGTTTTTGGACATACTGCTTGCACTTAAGCATGTAAGGATGGGGAATTTTGAGTGAAACGAGCTGTGTGTCTGCTATGGCATTGGGACAAGAAGTTCTTGGTCCAGGTTAATGATGTGTTAAAAGATCATGTATAGTTACCAGTTACAACGTTAAATGTTCTATTGACTTCCCATGAAGGAAAATGAATAATTGTTACAACATGATGTTGTGACCTTACAGGTTTTAGATAATGAAGAGGGTGGTAATATAAATCAAGGGTATTGTTGTAAAATATACTGGACATTTAAGTGAATTTGTTGTAGTACTTGAGACCGGTCTTAGTTTCAAGATTGGTCCCAAGTCCAGTTTTTGAGTCCAGGTCTTGGTCTTATCATGGCCTTGGACAAAGACGACTCGAAAGGCGAAAAAATAACTATTAATGAGCTGTTTACTGTCGGTTTGGATAACTTCTCACTTGCAACCAGTGATCTTGTTTCCAAAATGTGACCAAACTCTACTTTAAATTGAATTTGTGTTTCTCTGGTGTTTCGGGCAATGTTGTGTGGTATTTAGCAACTTCCCCCTTCTCTTTGGGGTGAGTTTGGTCTTGAGAAGTGTTCAGCCACTGTGGTTTGTTAAGTTTAACATATGATATCAGTTTGGATAATTGCTATTTCTAAACTATTTCCTCATTATAGATACATTAGACATGAGACATTACAGATATATAAGAGAGAAATGTTGAATAAAGATGTGTATGTTGTTTGCTTTGTTACGCTCTTTTTGAGGGCTGCTCAGGCTTTGTATGTTCTTCTTATTTGTCATGTGATGTAAAACGTGAATTGGCCCATCTCGGTCTCGAATCGCTCTCATCCCGCCCTGGTCTCTGTCTCATCTGAGTACCTCAGTGGTACCAACTCCCTAACCGCTACACTAACAACTGGCCTAAGAGTTATCCCTAAATATGGGATCGTGTCATGCAGAAATTCAAATGAAACATTCTAATTTATCACCAAACTATCTAAAGTATACCTAATGGACCAAGTTCCCAGTCTAAGATTAAGCCTAGACCTAGACTAGCTTTGAGTTTGAAGGGTAAATCTCCATTTGTACTACAATTTTGTCCAGGATTAGGCTTAATCCATGAGCAAGAAACCAGCCCAATATGTCTACTCATCTATTACTTAGATGAACTCAACTATTCTTCAATAAATTATTATTATTAATAATAAATGCTTGATAAGAGCAGATACGTCTTTAAACTGCAAAATATTCTTTACTCACTGACCCATCTGCCTCATTAAATAACAGTCAGTCGTGAATCAGGCGAGCAAACCTCATTGTCCCCTTTTCTTGGAATTCTACAGTAATCCTCTGGCTTCCTTACTTTCCCCTCCACAGTCTTTACTATTTATCTGCTGTCTGGAAAGAGACTGCAACCATGAAAGGTCTTTCAGCAGATGCTCCAGTCCAGGGTCTGATCAACATGTTCTGTCCTGACGTGCTGAAAGACATGGTACTTATACTGTTCCTCTTCTGCCTTTCGTTCTGCATGTATGGTTATTGTCAGCGAAAGAGCTGGAAAGATCCCACCACTGTAGCTCCTATGGACTCGTTCCATTTGGACATAAAATTGCTGTTGTGGTCTGTAAGCATGGCAGGTATGTCTCTAACACATCGATTCGATTTGGTCAGAGCCTCCGTTGAATTCAGACAAATATTTGCAGCTATTACAATGTTAGATGACCTGAGAAAAGCTATAAAGTGGTAGATTTGAAGCTACTTGAGGGTACCGTTGGGGCTTGAAGGCTTCAGTGGAGGATTGGCTGTGCTTCTTGTGCTAAAATCTGGCACGCATCCTCATTGCCCCTCTAACCACACTGCTGTGGTACTCAAGAGACACCGAGGTAGACCCTTAGCTGAGGCAGGGATTAAAAGACGTCCTGTGTCTGAATCGTGGGTCTTTTTTTGCCAAGACACGGTCAAGACCTGACAGTTGTGTTTATGTCTGAAATGACCAGGTAGGAGAGCTGAGGTTACAGTCCTGTGTTTATAAGTCTCACCTGGTGTGAGCCTTCATGCTCCCAAAATGACTTTGGTAACTTTAATATTTACATTTTTTGGGACTTTTACAACTTTTATTGCATCTTTTGGAAATAACATGGAGGTGTGCAGCACTGTGCAAATAAAAGCATACCCATGTGCTTGAGCCTTCCAAAAAGTTTTCTTAAAAGTTGGCCGCCAGTTGACCCGAGTCCTTTTAATGCTTGAGTGTTGTTCACTGTAAGTTTTAGGTCATTCTCTGGGTTACTGTGGGGTTAAGAAGAGTCAAGGGTATTCATTTTCAACAACAACAAAGTGAAAACAAGAAACATTTCAGGAAATTGTACCTTGAGGTTAAGTCAAATAACGAAATTAAATTAACCTTTTGACACAAGCAGGTCTGGTCTGAGTTGAAGTGCATATTCTAGTTGGGAAAGGGGGTAATTTTTAATGTCACGTAATACTTTTGCGTACTTTTTATGCGCACACACACGTACGCAATCAATTATATATGTTGCAATCTAAGCAGGTTTGGACAATGACTCGGATCCCAACTCAGTTGCATAATATATAAAGAACATTTCTAATAATCATTTGTCATTACTGCATAAATGCTTCTGCTGTCTCTTTAAAAGTGCGAATGAGTGGAAAATTACCCTCCCATTTGTGGCCTCAGGTGTGACGCGAGCGCTGAATCTGGTTGCTTCTTTAGCCTCTCCAAGGTCTCTCTATGTGATCAGGTGTGCTGGAGGCCTCAACCTCACTTCCATAATGCTGCTGCCAAGACCCCCTTTCAACTTCTCAATCCCTTTCACTCACCCCGTCTGTCTCTCGGCTCCCGCAGCCCGCAGGTTGGTCGGCGCTTGTGTTCGGGAGTTCGCATTTTCACCTCCAATAAGCCATGAGACCACAGATTGAAAACGGCTGGAAAAAGCGAGCACGGACAGCTGTATATTGAAAACTGAATCTTTTAGTACGTGTGACTGGCAATTTATGAACATTTACATTCACTGTTCAACCATCTACAGGACATATCACATTAATCTATATAGAAATACTCAAAAAATCAACATGGGATAATCAACTTATTATAATATGCAGTGCCTAGGCACCATATTGTACCGTACGTTTTGCTGTACTTGTATTTCGGAGAAGGATAAACGTAGTATAAACCTTTCCATTGTGAATAAACTGGAGAGTAAATAAGGAAGAGGGTGGACACACATTCCTGCCATGTCCCATCAAACACAGCTGCCCCTGCATCCTTGTATAACCCTGCTCTGTTTGGGATTTATTGTGTGACATGGCCCAGAAGTCCTTTACACAAACAGTAGCAGCAGGACGACATGCAAATTCTTGCTTTGGAAGGGCGCTAAAAGGAAGTCCCAAAATGTGCTTGGCATATCTGATCCTAGAGCAAACTCAATGCCCTCTGCACAGGCTGTGATAGTTATCCGTGACGTGTGAAACTTAGTTCAGTTTAACACGGAAACATGTTAGTGTTTCTTCCAGGGTGGAGGAGCAGGAAATAAGGAAGGTGTGACTAGCACATTGGGTTAAAATGATAAGACCCCATAGCCCATAGCATTAGGTCTTAAATCACAGCACATGACGGAGCTGGCTTGGCCCTTTCCCGCTTTGTCAAAACGTTTTAATTAAAATGACAAACGGTGAGCATCACCAGAGCTCATTCACCACTGCAACTTTTTGGGTCTCTGATTCACAATCAGTCAGGTTTATTTGGTGAGACGTGAGCCGGCGTTGTTTTACTGAGGTTTGTCTTTCGGTGGAAGCTCCTGTTGGAGTTACATCAAAGTCCCTGGTCTAAGTCGGAATTTATTTTCAATCAATATCAGCTGGGTAAGCCAATAGTGGAAGCACTTTCCTCTACGCTGATAAGAAAGCTGGCAAAACAATGGGTTCTATGTGAACCTTACAGCCTGTCTGTTGTCTGATGATGAGTCTCTTGTCATCTTTAGTCATCTTGCCTCTTATCTGATGGTGCAGTTTGTATTTTCCATCAACGAGTAAATTTCATTAGCAGGCTGCAGGTGTGTATGTCTGGAACAAGATGCCAGAAGATTACCTGAACAAAATCCAGGAATCTATGAGGATTTCATTCTCACTCAAAGTTCAGTCCAAAATGTTCTGGGATGAGAGCGTTTTAATAACATGTTTTGCTTCCTCTGTTTTGTGGGTTTGATTTGGGCAAAAACGTGGGCTTCCCTCATTAAGGTGTGCTGATTGAAAGTTGGGCTTGGGAAGGGAGAAGCTCTCTCTCTGTGGCTATATTTAAGGAGCCTGGTTTCCTGTCGTAAATCTGTGACACTGTAGAGACTCCTGTTGGTTACGGCTACCTTAGGGAGCAGTGGAAACATCTGGAGAGCTCAGCTTTCCATCCAACCTGAAGAGTCTCTTGTTGTTTTATGCAGACCGTGCTGTAGTTCCTTTTCTTTTTCCGAATGGAAAAATTATAATTCATTTGCTAAAACACACTTGGTGCGTGTTATAACTTCAGCGTCCCTTATTTAGATTTGTAGTATATGCCTGTGTACTAAAACTGAGACTTTTGGTTTACCCGGAGGAGAGTTTTTTAGCAGTACTGTTAAGCTTGAGAGGGATTGCAAATGGGCAAATGGAATTCTTTAAAGGTGAACTTTTTATGACCTGGATCAGTAACCGATAATCATAGACAGATCTCTGGGACACTTCAAGGGACACTAAGGCTGAAGGAGCTTAAATGGATTACAACGATTGAATCGCATGTCTTTTGTTGAACGTGCCCATTAACATTCTTTCATTGGTAGCCACGTTAACATCTTTGGATGGACTGCCTTTTTAACATCTGTGTGTTTTCTAGTCCCTGCCTGTCCTTGGCGCCAGTGGCACCAAGACTGAGGCCAATTCCATCATGGTTTCTCAGTGTTTTGGGTCTCGTTTTCTTCTATACCACCATGGGACTGTATTCTCTGGTTTGTAAACCGTCGTCTCCTCCCAGCTTTGGTTACGCTCCACTCATCACCGTGACGTCATTAGTACTCTTTAGGTCTGTACTGCTCTGTTATTGTGGAACATATGGAACTAAACCTCCACTTTTCTTTGATTTAAGTAATATAAAAGTGGCCCTAAAATAACACTGTCTGGTCGCCTTGTCTAATTTTAAATATGGGCACATAACATGGTGCCACACCAACTTATACGTTGTAACTTGAAAATGAAATCCAGATTGTCATGTTTATGCTAAACGAAGGTTTGGCTTTTGATGTTCTCTTACAACTGTTTTGGTGTCTAATGATGATTTCTGCCAACTTGGTCTGGGCCACACCGCAGTCTTGCCAGTTTTGCAGTTGTTTTGCTAAGCTGTCTTTTCTAATTATAGCTTTGAGGGCCGATAGCGGTCAAGACATCAACTCAGTTTTGTACAACTGCACAAAAACACTTTTGCTGTATAACATTTGCCCCAATCTTCTCTTCCTGCTACTCTTTAAGAAGAAACCAAACAGGAGCACGATGCAATAACCAGGTCGGGTTGCTGTATCCAGACAGATATGACAGCTGTTGTGAGCTGTTTGGTTGAGGATGCAGCTGGGGTGAGGGAACTTTTCCACCAGCTTTGTGGTACATTCTCAGTCATCACTGACCCAATTTGTGCAGGACGCCACCGCCGAATGGAACCAGAAGGTCTAGAGATGATGCACACTGTCGCTTTGGTTTTGATCTTAATTTTTGATGTGTTAGCAGATGCACAAGCTGGAGGTGTGTTGTTCAGTTTTGTCAGCAATTCCGACGCCACTTTTATTCGTTCTTAACCCCCTAAACGTGTCGATTCACTAACACAGATTGAAAATTCCAATAATCTCACCAATTGGAAGCATACTATCAATCCTCAGTAACAGATGGTGTCGAGACTCATGACAGCAAAACAGAATGAGGGACTCAAGTTGTGCAAAAACTTTTATCCACCAATAAATTATCCCCTTAAAAGCTTTTATGGGGATGACAGTGATTTCAGTACAACAAGTCAGTTTGCAGACTTTTGTTCCCAGTTTTGCAAGCAACATATATTTTCCAGAAGTGACGGGTGAGAGCAGGAAAAAAAAAAAGATCTTTTGCACATCAAAAAGACCCTTGGCTTGGCTTGAGTTTTCACAGGACGCTCTCTGTCCTGGGATGTATCAGTGGACTCGAGGGAGTAGTAAATGGATTTGTCATCAGTGCAAAATGATAAACACAGACAAGTGAGTAATGGCTTGAAAGCACTGTCTTACATGAAACAAGCAACCTTACTGCTAACTAAGTCACATTCATCTTTCTGGGACTGGTGTGCCCCTAATTCCGTCATAAGTGTAAGACGGTAGGATGAATACAACGGATAACAGACGTGATGACCTTTGACATCGTTACATTTTGGGAAAAGGAGGTCTTCCCTCATCTTTTTAAGAGAACAGTGTGACGTAGTTATTACCATCACGACACATCGCATTACCTCAGTAGATGGGGAGAATGCTGAGTGGGTTTGGCAAATGCCAGGGTGATAGATAAGTGTGTGAATGTGTGTATGCATGCGATGCTTGGAGTCAGCGCTCGTTTGAGAGCGCGATACCCAATGTGAATTCTTTCCAGTCGGCTGCTTTGGCTGTCTGTCACATTGACTTGACTTCACCTCGTCATTGTGCCCTTAAGAAGCTCCACCAGGTCAGCACAAATCTTTTCACTCCAAACTCAAGCTCAAACCTGCAGCCCACTGTTTGGGCATCTAAAAAAAGAAATGACGTTTTACAGGTTCTGGTGAGACTAAGCTTTGGGTCAGTGAGGACGACAGGCAGGCTGAAAGACCGGGTCTGTGCTCCGTGGGATGTGCGGTTTGCCCTTTACTCTTTTCTGTCCCCCACCTCTTAGCCAATAGTGACTTTAAATCCAGGGCTGGAAGAGCGTGGAAAAGCCCAGCTGTAGAGAGAGAGAGAGAGTGAGGAGGAGTGAGACCTGGCGAGACGAAGATCTGCATTTTACCCGTGCTGCTGAAAAACGACTTCTGTGCTCAGGTCAGCCGCTGCGTTCAGCCACGAAAACTCAAGTTGATTCTTAGTAAAGCACAAAATAAATCTTTTCAGGGGAGCTGGAGGGGGAGAAAATAATTGTAAATATTTCTGCCTTAAAAACATCTGGAACATCTCTGGAAGCATATCAACTAGTACAAGTACAAGTACAAATTCATTAATTTGGATTTGGATAAATGAAAAAGCTCCTAAAATAATGTTTTGGACTAAATCTGTGTATTGGTTAAAAAAATGCCTGCCCAGCAGAGATAAACTGCCCTCGTAAAAATAACAGAACTTAAAGTGGAAATTTGCGCAAAGGCATTTATGTGACTATGACTGAAAGCTGATGTGGACTTTTGACATAAGTTGCCCAACACTTAAGTTAAAAATCTGTAACTTTTATTGTTTGTTGCAACATATTTGTGTTCCTTTAAATGTGTTGTCGTTATGATGACAACTTCATACTTCTTGTTGTCAAAGGTACTTTTCTAGTTCCATTACATGATAATAAAATCAACTTTGATATATAACATTGAATATTGCAGTTTGGCACATACAGAATGCTTCAAGATGACAAAGTTGTGGTTGACATCCTATAATATGAAACTATTGTAAGTTTAACTTGAAATGTGTTTGCTGTTTTGTTTTGTCATAGCTGTTTCCTATTCTGACATTTACCACGTAGCTTTATACAGGTGTCAGTTTTCAGACAATGCTGCTTACAAAAGATTCATATAAAAAAACGTGTCCTGTTAGTTAGTCCTCCTAAATGATTCAAGCATTCTACCCTCACTGCACCTCTCGCCTGCGTATTTGCCAAGGTTGTGAGAAGGCCCCTTTCCTTCTGTGACTAAAAAGTCAACAATCTAATGCTTTATTATTTACATAAATCATGCACCGTTAGGCGGACAGAAGTGTCGACACACCACATGGAATATGTATTTAGTCTCACCGTGTACATGAACATGTGACTTTCTGGTCATATTTTCACTGTCTGTCAAGTGTTGGGAAACGTGTCATGCAAAGTTTCTGGGGCATACTATAAGCAGACTATATTTTTATTTACAATAAACAGGGTAATTACTAGTAAAAGTGATATATTCTGACAAGAAACAATATTTACATGTACACACACATTTTATCTTAATTGCAGATCAGTCTCTTGGTAGCAAGAGCTGCTTCTGGACTGACAGTTTTTTCCAAAAACATTTAAGCTAAAATACTTTGCCATGTCTCTTGTAAGACATCCCAACGATGTACTTGGCTGGCTGAACATTTCTCTTGGAACGTGTGATCCAACTCGCTCAAATTCAGGGCAGTCAATTTAGGTCAGGTCAAGTTAGGTCATGGAGGGGTAGGATACTTGCCTACTGACCAAGAGGTCATAGGTTAATAGTTAGGGTCAGCTTTTAATGTAACAGTTAGGGACTTGGAGTTGGCCCTGAGATCTGTGGATCGCTGGTTCAAGTCCCGGACCGGTAAAGGTACCTCATAAGCAAAGCATCGTCCCCAAGCACTGCGGGCCATGCCAGCTACCCATTGTTCCTACAAGGACGGGTCAAATGCAGAGGTCACATTTCCTTGTGCACTGTGTGCAATCACTCTCTCACTTTTCAATTCCTCACTTCAAATCCTACCTCCAGCGCTACCACCACTCGGCCCCTGAGCAAGGCTCCAAGTTGTTTCAAGTCGCTGTTTTAGTAATGTAAGATACTCAGAATAAAAGCCCATGCGTGCTCAGTATTAAAGATGGAAAAATAAGGCAACATAAGAACCGTACTCCATCTGTACTCTGTTTCCTTTTTTTGGCCTTGTATATGCATGTGTTTTGGAAAGGGCATTTATCCGGACAGAGCGGAGCATTACCACTGGAACTGGTGGCAGTGAAGCCAATCGTTCAAGAAATGTATGCAGGAGAAACGTTGGAGTGTTCAATATCGGTGAAAAGAATTGCTTGTCAATATGTGAAAATGTGTCAAATAAGGGTGTAACAGTACATCAGTTTACATTAATACATCCATTCAATGATTGACAGCATCAATCCAAAATGAAAACGTTAAGACATCATGCACGCTGTAGTGTCACTTTATATTAAGCAGGAGGTCTGTTGTTATTAAAAGAGAATATTGTTTTGATTGAAATGCCTGGGTGAGCTCAGGAATAAAAGGACAAATGGTATTTTAGTAGCTTTTTATGACTCGACATGAACTGAAATGATTACTGTAGATCAGCAGATGACATTGTCTTATATCGGTTGCTGTTTCCTGAACTGCTACAAACTGTATCGTAGCAGACTTTATATCAGCTGACATCAAATCATTGTCCATTAAATTGAATCTTAATATGTAATATATAATATTACATTGTAGTTATTTACATCCCTAGTAACACTCCTGCCTCTGTCTTAAGTACATTATTATGATCTCCTTTACCATCACCATGTGTTTTGAACAAACTTTGAACCCTCTTATGGATGTATGGTTTCCATGCCAACGTAAATGATGTACATACAGTAAATGCCAGGTGACTGGACTGTTCCGCAACTGACTACGTCAGATTTTGTTTCCAGAAATGGTTGATCCATCTCAGGAATATATTTGGTCATTGTCTTGTTGGAAATCAGATGGAACTTTTGGAAATTATGGAATTATTGTCAGTCTTGTTTAATCTTGTTTAATCCAAGTCCCCAACTTTCTCTGGGCCTACACAAGCTCAAACGCTTCCACCTCTGTCTTTGTTGGTGGGAGTGAGACATTCTACCATTTTTGCATCAGTTCCTCTCATTGAGGCAAAAAACTTCTTAGAAATCATGTGGATTCAGAATAAGAACAAGGATTAATGTCTATTTAGATGGGGATGTCATTCTTTTCCCACTCAGGGGAAATTTGGACTAAATTCCCCCCCGTCAGCTTTGTCAGCTCTGACGCTGGGAAGGTATTACTCATCAGTGGTTTAACGTTAGCATAACTATTCAGTGTCTATACATGTGTTGGGGTGTGTGTGCGTGTCTATGTATACATGTGTGTCCCATTTTGCCAACTGTTGCTATGTTCGTGATGTTTTTCCCATTTGATTTTGTGTTTGATTTGAAAAAAGGGCCATTGAAGGTGCAGGTCATTCATGAAGGTAAAACCCACTGGCAAAACTCCACTAAATCCTGATGAGTCAGTCTACCCTGCTAAAGTCTTCTCTCGCACCAGTGATCAGGGCCTCCACGCTCTGTAACTTCAACTGGCCTGTGTCAGGCAGCACTGAGGGAAAAAGTATGGAAAATTTAAATGCAAAGTGTCCAGAATCGAAAAATATATTATAAGATAAAGTGATGGCTGCAGGACAGACCAATTACAACCAATAGACAAATATTTTGAATTATAAATTAGACTATTTAAATGACAGCATGTATAAGCCATAATGCTAATGATCTGTATTAATGTTTGCAGTGTGAATAGAGTTGAAAAATCATTTTGGATTTTTGCTGAGTAGATGGCGCTCTCTGCTGGATATTGCAGGAAATGTTAACTCAATGTATTAACACGTGTGCAGTATTTTGTTGGATTCCTGTGTATAATATCTGAGAAAATCATATAAAATCATTCATAAAGGAGAAATGCTGGATTATGATCTCTAATCTAAAAATAAGTGCAGAACTGGACCATGAACCTATTGTTCTAACACTGTTGATATTCAGGCCAGGCCAGTGTTGCAATAAGCAGTTTAATCATTGACCAGCAGTTTTATAAGACTTTATAAAATAAATTAGTTTATTGCTTGTTAATAGTTCACCTGCAATTACATTTTATTATCATCATTTTTTCCTTTTACTTATTAAACCGTTTCTCACTAGTACATGTGAAATCTGACAAAGACTAGTGTGTTTTAGACAGCAGCATTTCTGCCATTAGTAAGAAGACAGATGCACTGTAACACAGTCTTTCAAACTTTCTTTAGCCACTCATGATGTGTTTGTGTGTGTGTGTGTACACATATGCTACATATACATATGTAGCATATACATACATACATACTACAACTACATATGCAACCAAGACTTGTTTGATTCCAAAGTGCATTTCCAGAATTAGTAGGAATTCAGGTGCAGCATAATGAAGTCGTACTCGTCATCCGTTTACGAAGTGTGTGACGGTGCCTGTGTGAGCATGTGTTTACAGCAACAGCAATGTTGAACTACGTATGCGGTCAGGACTTGGTTTAAGTCCCACATATGTTAATGAAAGTGTGTGTGTGTGTGTGTGTGTTTCTCCATGTCCCCCGGTGTGTATTCTCAGAGGCAGGTGTGGACTGCCTGCACAGTGAGACTATTGGCCAGATCTGCAGCTTGCCCATGTACGTAGAGCTGAGCGCCAGTGTGTGTAGAGAGCAGAGGGACACCAGGCAGAGCTGCTGGGGAGAGAGAGAGAGAGAGAGAGAGGGAGGGAGCATGAGTCAGGGTGTGTGTGAATACGTCTGACATCATACATAAGGTAGTGTAAAGGCTGAAACATACTTGCTGTTAACTACGTACGTGCGTACAGCCGCAATCCGTATCCTGCGTTCTTTGCGTCAGTTTTTGTGCATGTAGTCAAAAATTAACGGAACGTATACGGAGATGCAATACCTGCGTAATTTATAGGGGGCAGTGTTGCGAGAAACCAAAGGGTGACAGCTAGTCACTGGGCGCTGCCTACTGGGTCACTGTGAGTCTGACTGTGTTCAATATGAGGGCGAATTCGACAAACACTTTAGGAGACTTTCGGTAATATTCCCGGTGTTTTTCCTCGTCAATGTCTCTCATTGGCAAAACCAGAGAAAAAAATTCCCCATTTTGCTGACGAGATCTATTAAGTGGTCGAACGTACCATCTCTAAGATTTTCGTTTTCTTCTCTGGTGCCGTCTCAGCATGATGAAGATTAATGCTTCTTCGACTGAAGACATGATTGTTTGGAATAACAGATGATGATTTTAAGATACAGGTATTCATTCATTTATTAGGTTTGCGGCCTTGACACTGACCCCTGGTGGCAAGGAGTACACACTACAGATTACGACGCACGGCACGGACGTAAGTATATCAGCACAAACGTTAAAGTGCCCTTATTATGCCATTTTAAAGGTTGCTAATATTGTTTTATGAGTCTCTTAAAACAGGTTTACATGTATGCAAGGTCAAAAAACACTTTAGTTTTCTCCAAAAATAGATTTAATTTTACCCCATTTCTAGATGATTCGTAAACGACTCGTGTAAAGCAGTTGGAAGAATCAGTCTGTCTAAACCCCTCCTTTCCGTGAGCCCTCACTGCTGTGATTGGTCAGATGGCGCAGTCCTTTATGATTGGTCTACCGCTACAGCGTGTGTCGGAAAACGAAACGCCCATTGCCATAACTGAATGATAGCTCTGGAGACCTGTCAATACATAGAAAAGATGGCCTCGATTTTACCATATCAATTCGAGCCGGAGTCTGACGATGAAACGGTTGAAGTGGCACATCAACGAGAAACTGTTTCGCACGCACGACTGGAGCAGGACGTTTCTCAGTGGTCAGTGTTTGTGGGCAGGCAAGTTGTTCACGACGTAGAACGTGGGCGGACATTATTCAGATATGTTACTTTGTGACGTGTGGCCGTAACAGAAAAAGATTTGAATTGCTGACGACTCGTTTAGGCGAATGTGAGCCGACTCTTTTTTTTTTTTTTTTGATAGACAAAAACTTCATTTATCGTGCACTGTTGGTGTCACAACTTTGCAGATAGTTTATGTTCACATACAGCTACATGACACACTGCATGAAAGATCATATTTGAAAAAGCATAACAGGGGCACTTTAACAACGCAACTGTGTACGGATATGCATACGTAGATCGCAGCAAGTATATTTCAGCCTTAAGAGTTAGGGAGTTGGTCCCATAATTGGAGGGTCGCTGGTTCAAGTCCTGGACCGGTAAAGGTACAGTACCAGTGAGGTACTCATGAGGAAGGTAGCATACGCATGAGCACGAGTGCCTCAGTGGGCCAATTCCCTAACTGTTACACTACCAACTGTAACACAGGCAGGGCAAACGGTATATTTGATAAATATTACACCTCACTTGAGGATTTCTTATTTCTATGCATGTATGTTATTTATTTATATATATATATACTGTGTATATGTGTATGTATGTATGTGTATATATATATATATATATATAATTTGTCAATTTTATAGTTATTGGTGTATTTTACACTTTTTGTTTTATTCTACATCTTCAAAAAAACTTGTATGAATAGAATTGTGCTACCGTCACATTATGCCTCTTATATTAGTTTCTTTTGGATTCACTAAGTTATCCATATTAATGCCTTTATTGTACTTCTTTGTCACTCTTTTAGTCCAGTGTTTCTCAATCATCATCCTCACAGACCAGTCCTCTGCCCACGTTTAGTATTTCCAGCATCAGCACATCCAGATATTTAGATTGTCAATTAGCAAAAATATTTTTGGTATATAAACCAGGCTTGAGAAATGCTACATTTAGGCTACATTAACTACTCACATGTTGGTACAGGGAGGATGACGGATGTGAAGTTGGTCAGTGGGACCTGGTTCGTTCCAGAGATTTCGGTGCAGGGCTGTGTCTGCAGTTGCGTTGAAAACGAGCACCTCCGGATTGGATCCTACGGTTGATTGTAGAGAGGAAAAAGAAACTGAGTTTTATTTTCATCCACAGTCTCCATACTCACATCCAACCAGCCACTCAACTCCCTTAGTGGATGAACTCTAGTTCTGGAGGCTTAGCTTAAAGCAGTGTGCTTATGCTGACAGAGGCCTGACTGTGGCCTCAGAGTTGCAGTGGGAGTTTACACTCACACTTTCGGCACTTAAAACCACGATGGGTTCACTAAATCTTTTTTTTTTTTATTTGGAAAAGGGAAAAAATCTAATCCTTTTATTGCTTTTCAAAGCTCTTTACCACTTAGCACCTTCATTCATCTCTTGAATGGTGGCTGACAGGTTTTGGTTATTTCCAAATCAAGTTTTATGATCATCGAGTGCTGGATTAAAGAATTTAAGGGTACGAAATGTGGTCAGAAGTCTGGTGTTGAAGCTCAAAGGAGTTGTACTTCTCTGTTTGAACATATTCAGCAAATGTAATCCACCTTATGGGTTCAAAACAGCTCAAAACATTGTTATAATTACTGCAAGTTTTAAATGAATTTAAATAAAAAGGAACATCTTTAATAAAAGAAATGTCAATTTATTTTCAGTTGCTTGAGTTATTTGAAATTTTCTTCTTTAAAATAGTTTCCATATCATTCTTTAGTTTAATTTTCTCAATTACTTTTTGATTTATAATTGTTGTCTGAAACCTTTTACGGACTACATTTTTTTTTTTAATCTATAATTGTTTTCATTTATATGTATTGTCCATTGTTTCTCATGGTCTGTATTTAATTCTGTAAAACATCACTATGTAATGAGACTGAACAGTTTGAAATAAAATGTGGCTGGCTATAAGAAAGCAGAAAGCACGGCTATAAGAAGGAACATAACACCAGAGACATTCGGGACTTAGACTTAACTATTGCTGTTTAGTCTTAACTATTCCAACGGGCTGGAGCAGGAGATAAAATGTGTCTTTTGTCCCGAAAGTTATTTTGTACTTTTTGTAGTGTTGCACTTCCACACATCTGATTATACCAGCAATAAACTTTATTTACATAGCAGAAGAAAGCTTAATTAAAATCAAGGTCACATGCTCACTTCATAAGGCTGAAAAGATTAAAAATCTATTTTAATGATACATTTGTTACAAAAGTCTTTGGAGGTTTTGCCTTTATCTGTTTAACATGTAGCAAATATTAATCTTCTACACTGCTCATAATACTGTCTTGATTTTTTTTTTTTAATGTTTTTTTTTCAGAACTGTTGTATTAGAATCAGGTTTGTATTGGATTAAAACCAACCATTTGGGAAGTAGACATTAAAATAATTTACCTTAAGGTTCTTGGGTCATATTTTAGAATACCATCTTGTGTAACTTTGAGATCAATAACCTGCTGAAGACCCATTTGTGACCAAGCTTAAACTTCCTGACTGATGCCTTTCGGTGTTGTTTCAGGCATATCCTCAATTTCCCTTTCTCATGATGTCTTCTATTTTCTAAAGTGCACCGGTCCATCCTCCAGGGGCTAAAAATCCACATGATGCACCTACCCCTGTAATTTTTGGCTTTTAAAGTTCCTACTTTTCTATCGCTCTGACCATTATGGCCAAACAGTTCAATTTTTGCCACTAGCGTAGATAGTTCAAAAAAGCTTTTCACTTTCACAAAATTATAACAGGAAGAAAGCATCTGGGTCTAAAGGTACGTTCAGAAATAAAAGTTGCCACTGATATTGGACCAATTAAGTCATTAAATTGAATTCTAGAATTTTCCAGACAGGAAGAAATGTCTCAATCTAGGGGTATTAAAACTTGTGTCCCACTAGAATTGTAGCTGGATTGAAAAATTATTGTGAACAGAGTAGATGTTCTTGATTTGCCAAAATAAATGTATTATAACATAATTTGGGAAAAAGACCCTGGGTCTCAATGTAGGCCATAAACGCGTTCATATTTTTATGGATTACTGTGCTTTAAAACTACTGTGACACTTTGCCTACCATATGCTTGTTCTATAAGGAATGCAAAATCTGTTACTTTAACTGCAGACTGCTCTTCTTTACCTCTAACCTCAACCCACAAACATCCAAACTGATCTTCACTCAATGGCACGTGCTTAGTCATATGTGGCAGTATCTGCTACCTGCAGTACCTGTAGCTGACTGGGATTCTGTCCTTCTCGCCGTTCCTTCTCCCAGCAGCATCTCCTGCAACAGGCTGTCCACACTGGCCTCGCCCAACAGCCGTACCAGCTGGAGCTGCTCCACCATCTGCCATGCCAAGCTCTGTAGCGGTGGCAGCAGTAGCAGCAGTTCCCCGAAGCGGCCGCGCTGCTCACAGGTCGCCTCGGCCCAGCAGCACCTGGCCTGAAGCTTAGTTCAAGCAACGCCTGTGGCACTCCAGGCTTGGGCAGTCTAGTGAAACCCTAAACAAACCAAGACAGGTGATGCACAAAGACAATCCAATAAAAAGCAGTGTTAAGAAATACTGCTTTGACCATGACCCGCCGGGGTTTAGTATTGAAAGTTTGAGGGCTAAATGGAGGACAGTGCCATCTCCCAGTGTGTGTTTATTCCTCTCTCGGCCAGAAGAAGATGGTCCTCAGCAATTTTTGGCTGACTCCTCTGGCTGCCCTGGCTCTGCTTTTATAATCAGGGCCTCTGGCCATGTGCTATAAAGTGCAGAACTTGCCTAACCTCGCCAGCTCCTTCCCAGATATTAATAGTTTTCCACAGCACACTGTGAAACCAAGATGCTCAGACCAGCACGAGCGTGCCAAGGATAAGGACCAAAACTTCTGGCTAAGCGACTGCATTGGAAAAACTAAGAAGGCACGGGATAGGGCAGCAACTCTTGACTGACCTGGAGCGAAGAAGATGATTGCTTTGAGACAGGCAAACTCAGCATCTGTGATGTCCAGTTCTCTCAGAGGCCTAACCAGCTCCTCCAGCACACGTGCCGCGAGCTTGGACATTTCACGCTCCGGGCCACTCACAGGGATAATGAAATCATTTCCTGAGAGGATAAATGAAACATGTAATGCTCCGCACAATACAAAGCCGCCATGCTTTGGCTCTAAACCTGTTAAACAAGACTTCGTGCCTACCTAGCAAGATGATGTCATTGTAGGGCAGAGAGCGACGGGCTCCTCCTAGGATGAGGTGTTCAGCTGAATGAGCTCGTAACAGGGTTACCTACATGCAGACGCAGCATAGTCACAAAGCCACATACACACATGCTCCTAGCTCCTAGCCATTTGGAATCACAGATTTGTCAGTAGACTTAAATGCTAATCACCAAACGTTGAATGCCTTGCTAACCATCTTGAGAAGTCAAAACACAAACTCAGCCTACCCTGTCGTCCACTGGTAGCTCACAGAACTCGGGAATGCGCTTTGCCCACTCCACCAGGAGGAGGAGCTGCTGCTTCATGGATTCGCACACGTCGCTGGACCGAGCGATCTTCTTAGTGTTAATGTCACACACAGGGGGAGTCAAGGAGGAAAACTGCAAACAGTCCAGAGAGAGGGAGCCCAATGTTACTGTGGTGGAGCATTAATTTGTGAGAAGGCCAGTTTACGAGACTATAATGCATGGCTAGAGATGCCTCATGATGCTAACTTAAGAACAAGCCAGTTGGAGATAGAAGAGACTGTTGAATATATGAGACTTGGAGTGGGCTAAATTGTTCTTAGGGGTGTATCAACATATTTTGCTAAATGAGACCATGTGAGGTCCAAGATGCAATAAATATGATTTTGTACAGTATGTTTAACCAAGAAAAATCAAACCATGTGGCATGTTTTGTTTGCTTTTGATTTGTTTGTTCGGTCATTTCTGACCTATTTACGTAAAGTCTTGAGATCTTATATTGAATATCATATTCTGTATATTACTGCAAACCAAAGTTTCTAAGTCTTTTTACCTAGCCGGTATTTAGATTAAACTCGGATCACACCACCTCAGTGCTCTGTTCACATGAAAGTCACACATGTGGAGGCCCCCAGTGGAACACATCCCTCCCTCATTTTGCACCTCATTAGTCAATCATCCAATTAGTTCGCTGTTTGCTCCGTTGGCGAGTCACGCGGCTGGTTGTTATTACACTTTGGAGAGGGGGACTGAATTCTGGCACCAGTTCCAAGCTCATGCACTTCAATTAAATAGTCTGTGATCAAATTGAGTCCTGAGGCAATTGCAATTCATTCACAGAGTAAAAATCAAAAAGCTGGCGACTGATCTTGTATTCTCTAAGGGCTGCCTTTAATGGCTGCTTTCAAGCTCTTAAAGCATATCCCAGTCTTTCAGACAGATCACTTCAACAGATTTTAGAAAAAGGAAAGAGGTCAGCCTAGTTGCGATTCTTCTTTGTAATTCTCAGGTATGGAGTGTAGGCCTACCTGATGTGTGCTCGCTTCTGCTTTAAGTAAGATGTTGATGGTCAGCGTTCCGACTCCCTGGTCTTCTCTACGGCAGCTGATTCGTCTCGCTCGTTTTGGACAGCTGAAGAAAACAACGGGTCTTATTCAATTAAAAATATATATATTTTGATAATCCTTTGAAAGGAGATCCTTTATGGCTATTTGTGGTGTCAAGAATACTGTTATTGCACTGACCTAGCATGGTAATAGACTATAAATGGAAGTCGTGAGAATAACTTGATTATGATGGCTCAAGCAAGCAAGTCTTCTGTAAGGCTTGACTTATGATGTAACTCATGATAGTTCCTTTATTTTTACCATGTAAATCCACAGATGTTCTTTAAAAATCATAACATTCTCATCTTCTGTATTGTACACTGTGTTAGGAAGTACTGCAACCACAAGATGAGGTTGTAAAACAGATTCTCTGTAATAACAGGGGGAAGAGAAAGAGCATGAAATG